>QTSX02006634.1:0-117952 GCA_014839935.2 Entomophthora muscae | reverse complement strand
GGCTTGCTTTATTAGAAAATAAATCATAGTCCACTTTATTTGTCCCAAACAACTCATCACTAATAGTTGCAAAGAACTTGCAGGGAGATTATGAAATTCTATTGCATTAATAATGCCCTCAAGAAAGTATTATCCACTCCCTAACACCCTCAAGCCAATGGATAGGTGAAAAAACTTATTATTTTAATATGAAAGCTTCTATAGAAAAATTCTCAGTAATATTTCCCAAAATAGCATTAAAAATGTTTATCTATCACCCTGCTCATCCTGTCAAGCCAGAATTAACTGTGGTACTGAATTAAGCCCCATTAACTTAGAGATTGGTACACCACATGATATATCAGGAATCCCTTAAAAATTTAGCTTTGAAGGCCCCCAACCACCTCCTCTTATAATCACACACTTCCTTGCAGAATGATATTCCAAGGCCATGGAAAAAAGCAAGCATGGGTCTAAGGGAACCAAACATTTAGAGGCTTGGTACTCTATATGAAGCCCAATGTATTCCCTCAATTATAAAAAAGCAAAGCTTGAACCTCAGATCATCAAGACCTTAAATTTGTCAGCAGTTATGAACAATAATAAATACCACAGAGAATATCAAGGACAATATCAAACAGCTACACCACAATAAATCATGCCCCTGATAAGCCATTATCACCAAGAAACAGTTCTTTTTCACCTTCTTAGGTGCTCAGCAGAGTCTCATAGTCATTTAGGATAGCAGGCCAGGGGGCAAGGGGGAGTTTTAAAACCAAAATAAGCATACTATCCTCCTCTTATCTCACATTAAACAGGGGGTGTTTGACCAGCCATTCCATGACAGGTCTAATGTCATAGCTCTCCTCAATTTATTTTGCTGAAAAAGATCTTTACCCTGCAAGCTGTGCTAAAGATTTAACTCAAGTGTTGTCCTGGAAAAATTTACTGGTTTTTATATCACACAGTAGCTGCCAAAAATAGGTGACTCACTTTTTTATAGATGTTTTTTATTCTTGGCGCTGCAACAGGAGTTATTGTTGACACTTGGCAGTGCCTCAAAGCTTCTCAACCTGCAGCAGTGTCAACTAGAATAAAAAGATATGAAGATGGACTTAAATTAGTCCGGTTTGAAAAAGGTAAGACATTTCAACAACCATTTTAAGCTTATTGTTTATGAATGGAGCTTAAAAACATCATCAAATATGATTGATTAACTGCAATATATTTTTCTATCACAGAGATAAGAGAATAATAAGATAAGCTCAATTTACTAAAATATTAACTTTTCACTTCAAAAACTGTCTATTCATTTCAAAACCAAGGTAAGCTTCAAAGTAAGTACAATACTAACTGTTTACAAATAAAAACACCAAAAAAGTAAGTAAATTTGAAGTTTTTTGAAGTCATTTAATTTAAAAAAGGTAACTGAGTTTTAAAAAATCTCACTAATTTATATTTATAAATCACTGCTGTATTTCAAGTAAAATTTTCATTAAACTTACTAACCCTCATTAATTTTAAATGACTTCATCAGAAGCAAATATTGGACTGGGTAAGTTTCTTTTGCTAACTTACTAGCCTAGAGTTAAAACATCAGCTTTTTGTCCTTTAGTAGTTCAAGGTTTGATAAGTAAGTATTGTTTTAGTTGATTAAGCCCTTTTTACCAAAGCTGAATTTCAGGTAATTATTTTTAATAAAACCTAACCTTCTTTTCCTTTTAGATGGACTTAGTATACAGAAGATATTGGGTTAGTAAATTATTTTCACCAATTCAATAGCCTAATTTTTCACCAAAAGTCAATCATTGATTTATAAGTTTTTTAAATTTACTAACCTAAATTCTAATTTCCCAGGTTATTACCCCAAAGAAGATTCTGGTTTGATAATGTCAAAACTGCAGGGTTGGCCTCCTGAAAAATTTCCACACAAGATACCCCATACCACTTGATTTGACTATCCTAGAGTTCAAAGCCAAATGTGTAAGTCAACTCAAATTGCCAAACAAGGAAAAAAGAATCAGTAACAATCTCAACCCAGTGACAACACAATTTAGTGCTTCACTCATTAGTAGGATCAAGACACTCCCACACCACCCAAGTGATTGAGCAGAAAAAGCTTTGTTTCTCCTAAATAAAATCACCATAACTATAAAATAACAATATCTCAATAAAGATTATGGTCTAGATTCTAAACATTTCTCTCTGTGTAACTCTGCTAATACAGCACAATTACAACAATAAGTATATTTTCTATGTATAAAAAGGTATTATACAACTAATTTTCTGCTGACTGATTTAAAGTTTTTTGTTCCAAGTGCAATTTTTATATTATATGTTAGGAATTGGCTAATTAATAAAAATCATAGCATTCACATTACTTTTATTAAGCTGTTAAACTCACTTTCAATGTTTTAGTTGTTTTTTCTTGCAATTAGCTTAGAGCCTTAAAGCTTATAATTTTTAGGCTACTTTAAAAGGCTTCACTAAAACAATTTAAATCACTAATAAGCCTTTAAATGGTTATTTTTACAGCTTTTATGTTGTTAAGCTAAAAGAAAGCTTTTTGGAGTTTTTTTTGATCCAACTAGCCTATTTATATATCTACATTGACCTTACATATATAGAGAATCTAAAAACAAGGCAATGCTTTGCTGAAAAATATATTGTATTTAGAATATTTTATTTTTATTGTTTTTAATAGATATAATTGAAGATTATATTGCTGAAAATCTAGTTTAAACAGTTCCATCACCTAGAGAATCAAAGCACTAAAAATATAAAACAGCTACTTTTATGGGGGCTTAATTATGGATGGCTTTTATTTATGATCTTTTTTATCATAAACTTAAAAGGATACAATATTCTAGGAAATTGAAACCAGAATTATAGGAGACAATCAAATCATCTTGGGTCATGTCCACAACTAAATCAAACACTGGCAAAAAAGTTTAAACTGTTGTATCTAATATAAACAGCATAAAAAATAATGGATACATAAAAAAGATAACTATGAAAGAATGTATCAGATACAAAGACTCTTCATTAATCTAAACCAAAGATAGCTATTTCTGCTAAAAATTTATGTTAGAAAGATTGTGAAGTTTTTCCTATAGACTAGGTAAACCAAACCAGAAAAATAATTAATTTTATACCAAGTGCTTGATCCTCTTTAATAAATGTGTTGATTTGTCCTTTGGAATTTGAAAATTAAGATCAAAAATAACTTTTTAAAAGGTTTTAAGTTTCAAGATTAAACAAAAGTCATTAAATCTCCCTTCTGCTGCAACATATTTGATTACTCCCTCTTGAGGAATTAACACCCCAAGTAAATCACCAAACAACTCACTAAACAGTTCACTGCCCATCCAATAAACGGGTGGGACCATTATCAGTTAACCATCTATGACAGGGATCACTCAATCCAGGTCCTAAATGGAACACAACTGGATTAAGCCTTGTGACTCAAGAGAAACATTACTCAGATAAGCCCCATGTCCTCCATGACGTACATGGACAACATGTGGCTTGTCATGATACTATATATTAGCCTATATTCATATTCAATAAAGTATTAATCTCTTCTTAAAATCTTCCCCTTATTTTGTTTATTATACTTCCCAGAAGTATAAACTTGACACTTCCAATAAGTATCAAAAATCTAATCCACAATAAAAAAATCCTAACATGAGACTTTGATGATAGTTTAATAGATATATTTGCTATCCATCACTGATACTTTTCTGGGGAGAGTTGCAAAAACAATAGAGATATATTTTTTATTAAGCAACTGTTAGCTTTACCCATCATTAAAACATCTTTTATAAGGCTGAATAACAAAGAAAGTTTGAAAAAAGGTAGCCAAACTAAAAAAGTATTGCTTCTAGGGTATCAGAAAAAGGTACCATCAAGTAGCTGTACAAAGATAAGGCTGATTATAGCACAGCTGCTCTCCTTTTTCAGCCCACCCACCACTCATGGCTCTATAGTCATCAACTTCTGATAATATTCTATTGAAGAGTCTAAATAGTTGTCACTAAGAAACCATAGGGCGCCTCATCTTTAAACAGCTTTTTACCAGCCATGAGAATAGAAACCCATACCAGCAGGCTGCCATAAGAGAGTAAATCTGATCATAGCACCACCCTTCTCTTTTGGCAGCCTGCCCATGACTTATAACCTTTGGGTTTGATGACTGTTCAATAAAATCTATCTTAAGACGTTAAAGTTCATAGGTTGAGTTCAACATTTATGTAGGCAGGCTTTAGAGATCCTCCAGATAGGCATTCTAAGGAACCCCAGGATCTGTATAATCAATGGAAGAATCCCTAGATACAGTTTGGCTAAACCAGTTAAAGGGGTGGAGGCAAGACCAACCAGATCAGGCCCAGGGACCAGGCATCTCACAAAATGGTCCCTGAACCGGGAAGGGTGATCATAGCCAAGGTTAGGATTGTCAGGGATTTAGATCTAGGGACCAGGGAATATTGAAAGAACCAAGATGCAGAGAAATGTTTATGGCATTGGGCCACCAAATATGGCAAGAGAGCTGCACAGCATACAGGTCCAATAAACCTGACCTGAGAAATGGAGATACTGCTGTCTTCAAGAACAATAAGCTAGCTCCAGGTAGGAGCTTTGGAAAGCTTAGACCGTAGATCAGCAGCAGGTTGTACAGGGGAGGAGGTAAATGATACTCTGAGTCATAGCAGGTGCATGCCAAGGTAACCCATCCAGAAATCCAGGAAAGGTCTGATCACATCCTTGAAGGATCAAGGGCAAACACTTCTGTTGAAGCAGGATCAGGATACTTTGATAGGGTTATTGACCCAAGGTAGGTGGAGATCCAGTTCAGATTTTAAAGCAGAGGGATCACAGCCAGGTTTACCCCAAACAGTATATAGACAGGAATTGGTATAGCAAATAAAATGATACCAGTGGCAACTGTTGGCTCCCCTCACTATCCTTTTTGAATTCTCATGGCTAATAATCTTACCTGGAGTGGGGAAAAGTTCAGGGGCTCAAATGGAGATAGCTTGGCGTTGTGGGAGGAGATCCCTGAGAGTTCATTGGGGGGAGGCTTGGGGGGACCTGGAGGTAACTCAAAACATCTCCTAAGGAACCCTGGACACAAGCTAAACCTGCATATGAGGGGCTGTTTGGTGACTATTTCTTAATCAGGGGAGCTCCTGATCTGGGGAACCAGATCTTTAAGCGGGATGCCCACAACCTGATGCTTTTTTAACAAAGCTCCACAAAAACAAAGCAAGCCACAGACAGGGATATTGAGGGGTTGAAGTTGAGGGAAGCCAAAAGCATTGTAGTACCAGAAGATTGGGGAGGACACCACGGAGCTGATTCTAAAGGTTGCTGAACTGGATCCAAAGCTCTCCAGAGCTTCCCAACAGGAGCTTCCCAACAACAAGAGCCTATTGAGAGATGGTAATGGTAAGATCAGCTGAGATGTCTTTTATCTAACCCACTGCCCACTGCCAATAGCTTTATAACTGCTGGGATAAAGATAGGGGTTTAAAAGGGCGGGGATCTAAGAGATAAGAAAGATCTTACAGCTAGGGTACCAGAACCCTGTACACAGGTGGGATGCTATGAAAGGGGAAAGCTGGGTGTAATCAGCTTCCTCCTTTTCCAGCGTCTTACCCACCCGCTCTTCATAGTCCCTATCAGGTGCAAAACCCAGTTGCAGCAGCAATCCTGCACCTGACCTCATCCAGCAAAGTCTTGGGTCTCACCTGGATTATTGCCGCAGTGCCACCCCTTTGGTGGCCTGATGCCTTCTCCCCCAGTATAAGGATCCCTTCTCTATTAAATAAGGCGCACCTCATACCTAACCCTTCTCCTTTTTGGGCTGATGTCTATCAACCACCAGTACCAGACCATCTCTAGTTCAGCTGCACCATCAATTAAATACCTGCATCCTGGCTCTTGGTAGGTGCTTAGAGCTTGGGGTTGTTCCTGCATCATGCTGGATCTAACATATGGGTTTAAGAGGACCATGTAACCGTGGTTGAATCAGCTTATTGGTGGTGATGGTGACCTACCACCACTGCTCAATATAACAGTATCCAGGGGTGCTGAAACTTGACCAGCCGCCATACTCTCAGGAAGAAAAATTGAATTGAGAGATCAGCCAAAGGGTTCCTGGGCCAAGGTAATGCAGGTTCTCATGCAAGCACAGGGCAGAGAAGCTAGACCAGACAAGGGGATGGGGAATGGGAGCAGGTAAGGATGTTTAGTAGCAGCTGGGTACTTCTAGGGATATTTCATCCCATAGAACAGGTATGTGTTGGCTTCCTGTATCAAACCTACCCAGATGATGGAACCAAGGGTAGACAATCTTCTGCCCAGAGTCAAGGGTGAGATAGGAGAGCATAATGACCATGTATTAGTGGCCAGGCTTTCTGACCCAGTTAATTGGGACCAGCTATGGAGAAGATTGCTGAGCAGGTCAAAGTTGATCCCGGATCAGCTCAAGGTACCCCCTGAGCTCCAGGAATCCTGGTCAGGAAAAGGGTGCCAAAGCTCCAGCTAGCCTAGATCCTGCTGCTCAGTATGTTTAGCCATCTGTTGGGATAGGTTGGAAAGGTTGGCCAACAAAGTTTGGCCGAGTTGCAGAAGCTACTGAGCCACCCTGTGTACAGATATCTCTCAGGCGCTGTTTGTGATGGGCTCTGTGAGCGGGGTGCTAGGGTTGGGTTGCAAAGACCCACTGGCAAGTTTGCAGAGTAGAGCTGGAGGGTTGGCCTGGGCTCATGGGTATGTTGACCATCCTGGATCTCTATGAAAAGGGGTGGTCTGGTATGGCTAAAGCCTGGTGTGGTGGATAAATGTGATTCTTAAATGTCTGTCCTGGAGCTGATGAAGCTTATGATATTGGCTGGTTAAAGCCAACTGTTGAAAGTGGATGCCAGGGGGAAGGCTTTGGGGAAGTTTCACAGTTGATGCATGAGAGAAATCCAGGGGAAGGTGGATGGGGATGTTTAAAGAATAATCCTTGACCTGGACCCCTAAAAGTTTATGAAGGTTCAGCAGGAACTGACTAACCATACCTTCATGCCGGATAGCACCCCTATCCATTGATCCAAGGGAGATGTAAGGGATGGGATACTGAGCAGATGGTTTGTTTGGAACAGCCTCCCCAAAGCCCAAGTTTGAGTCTGGTTGAACATCTTTGGGATGATATTGAATTAGGGTTGCTAAAAGCACCCAGACAATATTTTGGGGATCCTGGATTTGGAGTAGCAAAGAATGGGAAGCTATTCCTATGGGAAATCTAAAGCACCTAGTCCCTCCTATAACCAGGAGACCTATTGCTTTTATTGGAGCCAAAGGGTAGCCTACAAAGAACTCATCCACAGTATATCCAGATTTTAAATGTATTGCTAGTTTGGACAGGGTATGCTAACTTTAAAAGTCTTTTTATTTACCCTTCACCTTCATTTATCCCCATGATCCTATAATGTGCTTGGGTAAAAACTTGCTGTGCACCTGCCCATGCTTTTTTAGTAAGTTAGATTGTTCAATTTTCCCTCTAAAGTGCTGTTGGCTGGTTAAAATTCTGGGCTGCTTTATATACCGGTGATGCAAAGTTTTAACGGAAACTTTTAGGCGATAAAGATGGGGTTTAATATTGGATGCGGCAGGGGATTTAAAGATATGGATCGATGTTAGTTTTTGCCTTTAAAAGGGAAACCTTCTGATTATATTAATTTTTATAATCAATACCCAATCTTTTTGTATGGTTTGGTTAAAATTATCTGGAGAACTATTTTGCGGCAACCGAGGTTGGCGTCTCACTTGCCAATGTCTCACAACACACATGGGCGCTCAATGAGATACCCCATGTCGGATGCGATGATGTTCTCCCTCTTGATTTGGATGTTATAGAACAGGTTAATATTTCCTTATAAGGAGCAAAGCCAATCAACAGCGAAGATCCCTGGATAACTTATCTGTAGCATGGGCAAACCTTGGCTGGGTCACTGCTGCTGTGCCACCCCCTTTCTGGCCCAATGGATGTTCACCATAGTATATGAGTTTTTCGGTATTCCCCAATAGAATCATCCTATTCCAAAACCCCATCTCTGTCAACCTCTTGGCCGACTGTCTTCCCCAACACAGATGCTGAACTATAATTGGTTCAGTTGCAACGGGTTGAAGTTTGTAGATTTTAGATTGGTTTAATTATATTTATTTAAAAATTAAGGGAGGTGGAGTGATTGTCATCAAAGTTGTTGCCATTAAGCCAATAGTTTGAACCATTACGTTGAATGATTTCTTTGTACTGGTGCCGGGTTAAGTTGCTTTACTAAACAATATAGAAGTTGGAATAGTAACCCGCTACGGAATTTCTATGGATTTTGGGATTTATGTTTGGGCAACGAAGAAAAAGATTTGGCTTTTTCTAAGGCATGGGGTTATTTTTGAGGTATCTGGTATTTCTGTGAGCTACTTGTACAGTAAGATTTTTGCTGGGGTGCTGATGTAATTTGATATGGGAATAGTTTAACGTTTTGGCTTCTTTAATTTTCCTCGAGAAAAGATATTTTTGAAATTGATTTTAAAAGCCTACAGAGCGACAGTTTTCGGCACCGATAGTACTGCTTTCTTCGATTGATTTCATAATTGCTTTTGAAGCGGCGTCTTTATGTACATTTGGAATTCAAGTCCAGCTTAATTTTCTGATTGGCTTTGAGTGTATACAGAAGTTCCAAACCTGGCAAGACGAACGGAATTAAATCTCCTCAGCCCCGAACACGATTAAAGTTCTGTTCTTATCAATATAAATAATCATTTTATTTTGTGAATCTCGACGGGTTGAAAACTGCTGCAAAACAATTTTAATTGTCCAAGTGTGACCAAAATATATACAGAGCTTTGTTTATCTTACCTGCATAATCATTTCTATACGTTGAAATTGCATGTTGGTTTTAAAGTCGTCCTCCGAGCAGAATGAACCCTGAATATTTTATTTATTATTCGAACTAAGAAGCTTGCTTCTCTAAAATTTGGTTACTCGGACACGAGGGATTAGATATACACTTCATGGTTTAAAGTGTAGTTCGGGAAAAAAGTGTACAAATATTGAGAGCGTCGTTAGGAGATTATCTATCATTTCAAATGCCTTCTCTTGTCGCTGGTATCATGCTAGCGTATAACTTGATCATCCTTGTTTATTTAGCGTATGAAGCGATATCTCGCATGGTAAGCGAATCGCCCAGCCACAGCACGGATCCCGTTGCTGCGCTTTCACTAACAAATGGATCGTTTCTGAGCAAACTTGGACCAGCGCTTTTGGAGAATCAAGGCTGGGCCGGGTCAAACGAAAGCTTTGTTCACTTCCACACCTCACAGCCTAAACACTGCCAAAGCTATATCACCAAGGAACCAAGCACCATCCCAGATCATGAAGAAGCCTATTACGTGGTGGATACTGAAGCTAAGCAACTGGGAAGAGTGACGTGCCCAGCGCGTCATATTTGTTTGATAGTGGCCACATTTGACAAAGGATGGAAGCTATCTGAATTCACTTACTCGTCACTCTCGCACAGATACCCAATCCAGCTAGAGGAGCACATGGCGCAGTTATCAAGCCAAATGGACTATTTTTTGCTGGTCCAAGGCTCCGCCAACGGTACACTTGTTTTTTCAACAATCCTCTACCACACAAACAATGGAGCCAACAACACCAGCCCAAAGGACTTCAACCAAGCCAAGTACTGCCAAGTCACTCTTGGCTCAGGCGCTCCGGATGGGATCTTGAGCTTTATCCCGAAAAAGGTGGATACGGATGGCGATGGAATTCCAAGCTGATTTAACTATAAACCCCATTAAATCGAGTTTTTACTTTTATTTTTATTTCCGAAAAAAATATTTTTCTTGATCATCCATGGATACCACCAATCATCCCAAAGATGGCCATAATATCCTTATCTGATACCAGCCTGTGACAACTTAATATTGGATAGAAAGTAAAACCAACATCAAATCCAAGTATAAAATCCAACTTTAGCTGTGTTAGAATTTTAAAAGATTGCTAATTGAAGAATTCAACCAATAGGCCCAAGTGGTCCAGAGCCAAGTTCAACATAGAAATGTGGGCGTCCAGACTACAGGAATGATAAATCAACTGCTAAACCAGATCCCAACATGCATAAAATCCCTACCCTCAAGGAAGAATAAAACTGTATTCACCCCGAGGTCAATAGTACACCTCAGAAGGGCCTTCCACACATGCAACTTACAATTATAAAAATCCCAACTGTCAGAATCTCCTAGGAGAAAAAGCCTTATAGATGAACAGTCACCCACATAGTATTCAGATGAACCCACTATGGATTGGGCTGCAAGGGCAACCACTCTAAAATAAAAGGCCTAGTGATATATAGTCTTAGAGCAGCTCTAATTAGATTGTACCAGTGTAGCTAACAGATCACCCCACATTACTGGCAGCCACCCACTAGCTGGCTAGCCCTGGGTTGTGGTTCAGGCATCCAAATATGCTCTTTTTAGGGATGCAAGTGTTGAAATCTGCAACTCTATACCCCAGACTGATGTCTTGAGAAAACTACCCTTATTATACCAGGCTACCTCATACCTTCCTTATAAAAACCACCACATATCAGATCACCTGATGTGCTGACCTAACACCAATAAATTATCTTTCTTACTGTTGCATGCAGAGCTTATAAAAAATGTGGGTAGCTGGGCTGGCCATATTCTCAGTCCATTATGAACAAAGACTGACATCAGTCATCTTGTTCTCCCTTTAGACTCAGCCTTGAGTATAGCCCTTTCACTTTATCCAAACCACATTCTATTATATCAGAAGCCAGAGAAAAGATGGTTCTGTCACCATACATCCCAGCCCCCTATACGGCAGTACATCAACCCAAACTGCTACCAGATGCATAGAGGGATAGGGAGATATCCTGCCAATTATTTTTCTGCCGGCTGATTTTTGGCCAAATTTGATCCAGCTATAATATTCTTCACACACAAAATCTTTAAATTTACAATCAGCCAGAAATTTTAATACAGCCCATCAACAATAAAAGCTATGCTTCACATGAATAATACCTTCAACCCCCCTTTTGGTATTCAAAGGGCTTAATTTCAAACGTTTACCTCTGTAAAAGCTAGCTGGATTTGATTCCACTGCTAGAAAACAAAGTTGGATCATTGGGAGTCTCACAGTAACGCTTTTACAGGAAAGGGTTTCTGCATTCTGTATCTTTGATCCTTTACTGCTGCCAAGCAAAATAATTGCACGTGAAGGAAGCTAAAGCTGGATCCAGCTTGGCTGGAAATCAGCTGGGGGGAAGATGGTTGTCAGGTATCTTCCTGCCCCGCAGAGAAGGGCATCCAGATCCCTTCTGGGGCCGGACCATGCCCGTTTTATCTGAAGGTCCCCACACAGGCTGCTGTCTACGCCAAAGCCACAGGATCTCCCTGCACCTTGCCAAGGTTAGAGCAATCCATATCTCGCAGGGATAAGCTATAGCACCCCAGCTAGCCAACCAGAGTGTCCTGCCCAATTTAGTGGACATACTTCCCACCTCAGATACTGTGATATACCCTACTTTACCCCTTGATAGTATAGGATGCTGTCCATTGGTAAGGAAACCTTCCCACCCCAAAGTTTACTGAGTGGGGTAAGGGTCTTACTGCACCAAGCTGCAGCTCTCACAACTGTGTACTGCCCTGTGGAGCTGGAGGGATCTTTATTGGCACTCAATTGATATAGCCCATGGCTCTTGCGGGATACCCATAAGCTTGTGAAAAAGCTGCTACCCCCAGAAGAGCTTAGGGGGGCCAAAGGGTGAGACCAGATGCTATATCCACTAGGGATGTATGGTGCTAATGGCCAAGGCCCAATATTGATAATACAAACCACCCTGTTGCTGGATTTGTCAGCCTGGTGCCACTGGTGATTGCTGGGTGGGGTTACAAGTCTCTGGGAGAGTCTGCCAGAGAGTTGGATTGGCCTTGTGCCAGAGATCTGTGCCCAGGGGGTGAAAGCTGATCACCTGGCATCAACTTGTAGGCCCAAGTCTTTCAGGGATGGACCCAAGTGTCCTGCTCAGCTCCTGGGGACAACAACCAAGGGGGCACAGCCTGGAGCCTTTGCTACAGGAGAGGTGAGGGTTGAAGTGATAAGGAGCGCCTTTTGGGGAAGCTTCAAATATTGAATTAAGAAAGAAGAGAAGTATCTTTTATTAGATAATACTTTAGACTTATATAGACTTGGCTGTGGTGGGGATTTAGTTGGATTGAACCTAGGGGTTGGTCATGTGCGAGATGGGGTTGAGTCCCTGGATACTTGGAAAGTCAGGTGATATTGCTTGGTTACCATTCTTGGTATGTCAAACGGTATATTGGAAGGGGACCAAATTGGGCAATGGCTGGATGTTAAGTAGGTTGGCGGCAGCCAGAATGCTTGTACATCCAGATCCTTAACACCCCCCTTAAGGGGTTACTCTGGTGCATCAAGAGGGGGCTTTGTTTTCACAGCTGCCGCCTGATGCTCCTGGAGCTGTTTACTAGTTGGAACCAGTCTGGTTGAGTGCTCTCCTTTACTGAGGCGGAGACAGGTTCTGTGATATTTCTTGATAGTTGGGGTTTTGGCACCTTGGAATTTTACTAGATAGGTTTTGTGCTCTGGTCTGTATCTGATGACTCTTCCTGGTCCCCGGTGTACTGAGTTTAGTTTCTTTCTGTTGCCAGCTAGAATCCAGATGGGGGAGTTGATGGGAAGTGGTTCCTCTGTGGAGGTTACCTTTTGTGTTTTGAGCCTCTTTATTTCTGCTATTTTAGCTTTGAGGCGGATGTGCTGTAGATTTGGTGCTTGTTCTACTGTGGGAGATTTCCTCAGGGGGATCTTTATGTATGGCTGTTTGTTGCGGGTGGTTATTTCCGGTTTGTACCCGTAGGTTAGCTCAAACAGTGAATAGCCTGTCCCTTGGTTGGTACAGACTCAGGATAATAGTAATGCATGTTTCACGTATAGTGGCCATGTGTCTTTGGCTTTACCATCCATTATTTTCTCTAGGGTCCTGATAAGGCTGCTGCTGAGGCATTCCACTCTGCTGTTGGCCTGTGGCCTGTATGGAGAGGTTGTGGAGTGTTTAATGTTTTTGAATTTTAAGTTGTCATTTACTACGTGACCTGATAACTTGGTTGCTCCATCAGTTATGATGTAGTCTGGAGTGCTGTAGTTGGCTATGATTGCTTTGTTAATGAAACAGTTGATGGTTTCTGCTTTATGGTCCTTTGTTGTCCAGAAGAAGGGCCAGCATGTAGCAAAGTCAATGGCTACAATTAAGAAGTGTTGCTTTGCTTTAACTTCTGGGAAGGGTCCCACTATGTCCAGTCCCCAAAACTTGGATGGTTCAGGGTCTGGTACTGGGTTGACCGTTGGCTGAGGAGCCTTTGCACTGGTGTATTTTTTGCACACTTTGCACTTTTTTAGAACATCAACTATATTCTGTTTGAGGTTGGGCCACCATACTATCTCTTTTAGTGTGAGGTATAGGTTGTTAGCTCTTGTATGTCCTAGTAGGCGGTGATGTCTTAGTATGGTGTCAACTCTTTGTGCAAGTGGGATGTACAGGACATGTTTGTCATTAATGATTTGGTATACTGTGCCATTTGATACATGGAAATACTTTTTGTTCCTTACTAATGTATCATGGGTCAGTTGATGTGTTGAAGGGTCTTTCCCTTTGGTCATATACTCAGTGTTTTACAGGTTGGTCCAGTCAGGGTCCAGGTGGTCAGGGTGATCCTTTCTAGGCTGGCATAGTCTAGAGAGAGCATCAGCCGTGACCAGCTCTGCCCCTTTTTGTATTGGATATCCATGTTAAGCTGTTCCAGCAAGGACATCCATTTGGCTTGCCGCCGTGCAAGTGTGTTCTGAGTTTTGAAATATATTAAGGATTTATGGTCAGTTAGTAATCAGACGTTTAAATGTCCTTCCAGATAACATCTTCATTTCCTGCATGTGTGATATATTGCTAGCAATTCCTTATTGTGTATTGGGTATCTCTGCTTAGTATTAGTTAGTTTTCTGCT
Source organism: Entomophthora muscae (assembly GCA_014839935.2). Lineage (NCBI taxonomy): Eukaryota > Fungi > Entomophthoromycota > Entomophthoromycetes > Entomophthorales > Entomophthoraceae > Entomophthora > Entomophthora muscae. Next base: position 103,882 of record QTSX02006634.1, on the reverse strand, counting down.
TTTGTAACATACTGGCAGGAAGTCTTGCTGCCCTGGCTGGTGGATGCGCAGGACTGCACCAATGGCAGTATCACTTGCATCTGACTCAAGCTTGTAGCACCCGTTGTTATTAGGGTATTGCAAGATTGATGCTTTGATCAAAGCTTGTTTTAATAATTGGAAATTCTTGTCACATTCTGGTGTCCAGATGAATTTCTTTTTGGCATTACCCTTGGTTAAGTCATTGATTGGTGCAATTAGTTTTCCGCTGTTTTTGATTATTTCCTTAGGTAAGCTACCATACCAAGAAAGCATCTAACTTGTTTAACAGAGGTGGGGCGTTGCATGTTATTTATGGCTTTAATTTTTTCTGGATCTTCTTTGATGCCATTGTCAGAGACAATGTGGCCCAAGAACAGGATTTCCTTTTCCATAAATTGGCATTTACTTGGTTTTGCATAAAGTTTGTGCTTTGCAAGTCAATCAAGTGTCTTACGGACATGCGTGAGGTGTTTCTCTTTTGTTTTTGAGAATATGATGATATTGTCAAGATAGCATAATGTATTTGAGAGACTGTTTAGTGCTTGGTTTATCATGGTGACAAACGTTGCGGGAGCGTTGGTCATCCCAAAGTTCATTACTCTACATCTGAAGGATCCAAATTGCGTACGGAACACAGTTTTTGGTATGTCCTTTTCCTTTACTTCAACTTGGTTGTAACCTGAGGTGAGGTCAATTTTGGAGAAAAATTTGGCTCCAGAGAGTCTTGCAAACAGATCCTCTATAAGCAAGAGAGGGCATTTATTCTTTACTGTGCTTGCATTTAGTGCTCTATAGTCGGTTACTAGACACAGAGTGCCTTCCTTTTTCTTTACAAAGAACACTGATGCCCCCCATGGGGATTCAGACAGGCGGATAAATCCCTTTTCTAGGTTGTCCTCAATATGGTTTTTGAGGGGTTGGGTCTCCATGGGGGAGATTCTGTAGAGGGGTGCAGGTTTGGGCATGGTTTTACATAATTCAATGTCATGTTTGACCTCCCGTTTGGGGGGGTAGTTCAGTGAGTTCTTCTTTGAATACATGAGCATATTTGTTTAGGAGTGCTGCAAGTTCTGGGCATTAGATCCTGGTTGTTTGCATGTTATTGAACTCAGTGTACCTCATTATGTGAGGGTACTGTCTTTGGTTAGACTTTCTGAGTTGTCTTGATTTATGACTTTGACAAATACTGTGTCTCTTAGAATATGATTGTTGGGTTCTTTAAGGATATTAAAATTGACTCTGTTGTGTTTGATGGTCATGGTTTTTGTTTTCCAACATACGCTGAGGTTCACTCAGGTGAACCAGTCCATGCCTGCTACAATGTTGTAGTTTATGTTGTTCATGACAAGTCCTTTGATAGACGTTTGTATACCTTGGAGGTCAATTTTCTGCGCGCCTGGCTTCTGCAATGAGCGCAGGCATGGAGGCGTTGGCCTCTGGGTGGATGAGGGCAGCAACAGATGGTTTCATTCTGTTGATGAATAATGCTCTGGTATGTACATTGTCAGCTTGTGCTGGGGTTTGGATTTTGCGGCGTATTTCCTCAAATTCATTGGCGTAAGCTGCAATAGTGGTCCTCTGAGGAAGATCACTGAGCTGTATTGCAATGTCTTGGTGGGATTTGGTGATTCAGAAATTGTGCGTGATGTCCGCTTTGAACTCTTCTCAGTTAGCTGCAGCCTTGTACAGGCGCTTGCTGGCTTCCTGGACCTATTTCTCATGGGGGATGCGGCTGGCGCGGAGTTTAGCAGCTGTGTGGTCTAGCCAGTTGATGACGTTTTCTTTGTTTTTACCAAAGAACTTGTTGATACCAATGTATTTGGTGTTGGTCACTTCACCTGTGATAGGCGGTTGTGCATTTGTTTGTGGTTGAAGAGAGCAACTGTATTGAATAATCTTGGCGCATGCTTTGGGTATGACCAGACCTTTGAATACAGTGCATTCACTAGGTATATCTTTGTCAATGTTGTGGGCGCGGAAGTACGTTTTCCAGGTCTCCTGGGATGTGGCCTGGTTGAGTACGTGAGCAAAAATGGGTGGGTTTTGGTCAGTCATTTTCTCTCTCATGGGCGTGGTCAAAAAACTGTAGCTGCTACCAGTGATAAGGAGCGCCTTTTGGGGAAGCTTCAAATATAGAATTAAGAAAGAAGAAAAAGTATCTTCTATTGGATAATACTTTAGACTTATATAGACTTGACTGTGGCGGGAATTTAGTTGGATTGAACCTAGGGGTTGGTCATGTGCAAGATGGGTTTGAGTCACTGGATACTTGGACAGTCAGGTGATATTGCTTGGTTACCATTCTTGGTATGTCAAACGGTATATTGGAAGGGGACCAAATTGGGCAATGGCTGGATGTTAAGTAGGTTGGCGGTAGCCAGAATGCTTGTACATCCAGACCCTTGACAGAAGCTTGATTTCCTGGGAAGGTTAGTGGGAGAGTTCTCTTTAGCAAAATGGAACAGGATGCTTGAAGATTATAACAGCCACCACAGATGTAGATAAACTTGTCTTTATTAGGGAAAATGATTCTACTTAAATAGTAGCCAGAGGGTTTTGATTATTAACTAGGTAGACAGAGTGGCTGATGAGGTCATTCCAAACTGAACTTGTACCAGGATCATTCAGGTGCAGGTAGGGTGATCAGGAATGGGTGGAAATTGATTTCAACTCATTTGGAGAAGGTGGACAAACTCCAAAATCAAAAGTAAATCCAACCAAGTCTTTGCAAATATCAATATTTGAGAGCCATATCAAAAGACCATGAATGGCACAATTTATAACATCTGCCCCCTCAATATTGGTCACAGGGAGTTGATATTTGTGGAGGAGCTTGGCATGGACACAGGCACAGGAACAACCAGACAACAGCGGTTTGATGGTGTACCTGACACCTTTCTTGTAAGTGACCTCACAAGGTCCAATCCAGAGGGAATCCAGCTTGCGAGCTCTGCCACCCATGAAATTCAGGTAGTAGAGGACCAAGTCACCCACTTGGAATTCAGGAAGGGGGGCCCTAGACGCATTGGAGGGTAAAACTCTAAATTCTTGATCTTATAGGCAGTCAAGTAAGCAGTTGCTTGGATATCAATGATGTGGTTAGTCAACTCTTTGACATGGGTTTCAGGGTTAGCCGCAGCATCAAATTCAATCAATGGGGGACCCAAGATTGAGGGGTAGTGGCCTCACGTTCATAGAGAATGGCAAAGGGGGACTTCCCAGTTACCCAATGTTTACCCAGACAGTAAGCAAAGAAGAGCAGGCAGAAACATATCCCAATTAGCGGTGTCTGATAGGGTAAGCTTCCTCATAATTAATATGAGGGATGGATTTGCATGCTCAACCATTCCATTAGTTGAAGGACTATAAGGGGCAGAGAAGGATTGTTGGGTGCTCATTTTCTCAACAATAGACGTGACAAGTCTGGCATTGAGGCTGGCTCTGTTGTCAGAGAGTAACGTCTGGGGACACACATGTCAATAAAAGATATCTTGTAGCAAGAAATTTGCTGTAGTCTTGGCAGTAATATCTTTTGTAGTCCTAGCCTCAAACCACTTACTGAAGTGATCTACTGCTACCAGGATAAATCAACACCCAGAGCAAGAACAAGGGTGGATGCCAACATCATCAATGCTTATAGTGTGGAAGGCATGTGTTGGAGGAATGAGCTTAAATTCATGCTGAGAAAATTGTGGGCGCTGGAGCTGACAGGTATGGCAGGATGAGAGAGTATCAGGGATAAAAAACCGCATGTTTTCCCAGTAGAAGTTCTTACTTAGCCAGTCATGGGTCTTAGCACATCCTCCATGCCCAGTGTCAATGTGGGCCTGGAGGACAATGGCTATCCTCATGCTGGGGCAGAAATAAAGCAGGTATAAAATTTTAACCTTCTTGAGTAATTGAAAATCTCATATGACTGTGTCTTTGGACAAGGACTATAGAGCCATATGTATCTCTTCAGTTTCAGCTGTCCACATGTCAGGATAGCCTATAAACTTGTGCAGGCAATTGGCATCTTCAGGGTGAATGGCAATTATAGGCATCCTGGAAAGCCAATCAATGTTCTGGTGTTGAGCTCCAGGTCTGTGTACCATGGTGAAGTCATACTATTGTAAGTGTAAGGCCCAGCACGCAAATTGACCTTCAGGTTCCTTCAATTGCTGTAGCCTCTTACGTTAGGAATGGTCAGTGACTACAGTAAAATGGGTTCCATAGATATAGTGTTGGAACTGTTTAACAGCATTTATAACTGACAAACATTATTTCTTGGTAACACTATAATTCTTCTCATGGTTGTTAAGCACACAGGAAGAGTAGGCCACTGGTCTATCTACACCTTCATCATTAAGCTGTGCTAGGATTGCACCCACAGAAACTCCCCTGACATCAGTGTACAAGATAAACTACTTGTCATAGTATGGGTAGACCAGAAAGTAGCCTCTTTGAGATTGATCTTGAGAGCTTCAAACAGTTTTTGTTGGCTATCTGTCTATTCAAAGGGAACTTTTTGGAGTAGCTAGACAAGAGGCTCACTCAACTCAACAAAATCACAGATGAACTGTTGATAATACCTTATCATATATAGCAATGCTTGGAATTCACAGAGGTTGGTGGGGGAAGCATATTATCAATAGCTTTACCCTTATTGTTCATGGATCAGACCCCCAGTCTGAGTGAATTCATGTCCTAAAAACTAAAGAGTTGTTCTTTAAAGAAGGTTCACTTGGAAGGTTTGAGCTTTAAGCCAACACTTCAAATATCAATGAAGACAGCCTTGAAATTCTCTAGATGCTCAGTGAAGGTAGAAATGAACACTTTTATATCATTTAAATACACAAGCATACAATAGAGCTTTAGATATCTGAGAATTAAGCCATTGCAGGTTGGAAGATAGAAGGCACATTACAGAGTCCTTGAGGCATTTGAGTGAGTTCAGACAGGCCTTAAGAGATAATGAGTGCAGCCCTTTCTCATCTTCTGAAGATAGGTCAACTTGCCAATACCCTGAGGCCAAGTCCATGGTGGAGAAAATTTTGTACCACACAGGCATCTAAGAGCATTGTCAATTTGGGGAAAAGGGTAAGAATACTTATTAGTGAGAGAATTAAGGCAGCAGTAGTCCATCAAAATCCTATGTCCTCCATCCTTCTTTTTGAGAATTAATAATGGAGAGACCCAAAGGATTAGGATGGGACCAGCAACTCAGCAGCCAAGAGATATTTTAACTCCTTGGAAACTTGAGCGTCTTCTACTTGACTACAACAATAGGGTTTGGCACAAGAAGGAGGGCGCTAACTGGGTCAATCTGATAAATAACCTCAATGGATAATACATAGTAATTAGGACCAGAAGAAAAAGTTCCTTGGACTGATATAACAGGTCAATTACATCTTTTTGTTGTATTGATGAGTGCTGAAGGAAATCAGCTGCAGTAAGCCTGAAAAGAACTTGAGAATCATTCTATGATAGATTGAAGTCACTAAATGTCCCAAATGAATAGAGGCAGGCTAATTTTTTTGCATTTAATACATGTATTTGCCCTAAAAATTATCCTCAAGATACATTCATGGGGAAGCAGTCAATTTAGCTAACAGCAACTGCACAGGCTCCTTATGGGTTTGATACAAAATCCCTGGGAATAACCAAGGCCCCTTACAACTCAGATATCAGGGGAGTATAGCTCCAAGAAGGACTTACTAGGCACCTTGTGTTTTAGCTGTGCTGTTTATCAGATTTACAAGAGGAAAATGATTAGAAGCTTGATAGATATCTTTATTGGGAGATATGACTTAAGTAGTTCAAGTGAATCTGTCAGAACCATCTTTCATGATAGTCCTATCACCAATCAGTACAAATTAAAGTTGGGGTTTCTAGATGGCCATGGTAAAGACTCCAAATTGCAGGACAAATCAACTGGAATAATTAGTTTGAGCATTCTGATTACAACCACAAAAGTCAAACCCAGGACTACCCCTGTGTGTATATGTGCACATAATCCCAATTTGGAAACCTTTGAAAAGCTTTTGACTGTGCATAAAGCAGATAAATTATCTATTTTAAACCAATCATATGTCTCTAAAGATTCTGATGACGTTAGTAACTTGCTGCCTTTGCCTAAAGGCTCTTTAAACCAAGGTTTACAATTGGAAACTATACTTAATCAATAAGCATTAGCTTATTATGGTTTGATTATAGTTTCCAAAACTGATGATGTTTCAATATTGTTCATATAACTGACTGCAATCATTTCAACTGGTTATCAAACATTTAGGGATTTTTATGTAAGTTGAGTGTTAAAAACTATCCTGTCTATTTTGTTTATCCTGAGATTCAACTGTCAAGTTTCATTTATTAATATCCCCAATTCCAATTCTATATAATGTTTGTTGGTTATCTTAGGGCAAATGATCAATTAATAAAGACTTTTAAACATGATGTATTCTTTATTTTTTGTAAAGCTTATTCTGAACATCCATGAAATCAACTAATCCTCCCCCTCCTTGAGGAATTAGGTTCAAATGTATGATTCTACTTTTGATGTGTACATTAGTAAAATCTACTGTGCAGATGAAAAATTGTCCAGGATCTGGTACCAGCACCAAATACTGCAATAATGGGAATTTGGCTCCAGTTGTACCAGGGAAGTGGTATACCACATCCTTGTTCTCTTGAAACCCTCCCACTAAGCACAAATCTCAGTCTGCGTCTGCCAAACCTGGTCCTACCAGTCTTTTCTGTCCTTTTGCTTCCATCTCCTTGCTTGCTTACTTAGGTGCCAATGCCTTCTTGGACTATTTAAATCTGCTCCTAGGTAGATATCAAATCCTTGGAGAATTAGTCCATTTGGGCATGGTGTCCAGACCTATAGGTTCCACAATTACAGTTTTAAATCCTTCTGCTCTAATTCATCATGTTAGGAAGTTATTTCACGCAGGGTGGGTTCCTGACAGAAATATAATTAGCAGGAACATGCTTATAGTGATCACTTGGTTGGATGGTTAGGAGGACGGCTTGATCCTGGTAATGAGTCAAGCACTAAATTAAGTTATCCACTGTATGGAATAATCATCTGCTAATGTTACGTTTCTGCAAAATCAGGTCAACTTCCACATTTAGCTATGGGTCACTGGAAATTCGGATTGTGTGTCATGAACCTGTTTAGTCAGAGCCTTTACAGGGGGTGAGCCTGTTGTTTTGACACCTCCAGCTGATAGTTAGCCTCCTCTGGTGAGATGTCTTCTGGAAGGTTGCTAGGAGCTTGGGCGCTGTAATGCACCAGCTGTTGCTAGGTTGCAGAAAGAACAGTCTCACACTGTTTCTGACTGATTTTTCAGGGCTGCAGTTGGCCATAGCGTAGAACCCTGTCTTGTTTCTGCTTGCCCTGTACTTTTAATAGGCAAGTTTTGTTGTTTTTTACCTTCAACACAATGGCAGGGCCTACTTTCTCAGGCTATAGCTTACTTCTGTCTGTGTTCATCACCCATACCTTGTCACCAACTTTTTGACATGCTTTGATGGGGATAAACATGCTTTGATAGTGTTTCTCTTCCCTTTCCCTTTGGTCACTGTTGGAATGGAGTACTTGGGGGTTGGAACAGGACAGTAGTTTTTTTTGGGTATTTCTGACTTGGGCCCAGTAAGGGCTTGAACAAAGTTTGGTTGGATTCCATAAACAAGTTTAAAAGGACTCTTACCAGTGGATCTGTTCACCTGGGTACAGCACACAAGAAGTGCAGTTGCCAATTGTTTATTCTACTCCTCAGGTCTCCCAGCAGTGAGTTTGGCAAGGGCTTGCACAAGGCTCCCATTCAGCCACTCTACTCTATCATTGGCCTGAGGGTGGTATGGTGTGATCACTGTGTGTTAACTCAGTTTTTTGTGATTTAAACGTTTTTGTCTTCTGAGGTCAACTCCTTGCCTACTCTGGTATTCAATTGTTCTGGCTTTCTGAACTTACTGATAATCTCCTTGCCAATGAATTGGAGTATGTCATTGTCAGTGTGCGTCTTGACAGCTTGTGCCACTGTCCAGTGTGTGGCAAAGTCAATGACAGTAATGATATACTTTTTTCATTGTGCCTCCCTGGCGTTAGTCCTACAATGTCAAGAGCCCAGACCTTAAAGGTTAACTAGGTCCAGATGGGTAACAAAGATTTTGGAGGAGCAATGCTTTTTAAAAACTATTCACATACTTCACACTGCTCAAGGACTTCTTACACGTCCCAATATAGAGTTGGCCACCAGGATTTGTGCTTCAGGAACTTGTAGATGTTTTGGTTCTTTGTATGGCCTAAGTCTTGGTGATAGCACAGGATGGTGCCAGCTTTTTAGTTTGTGGGGATGTATGGGATGATTACCCCATTGGTCATTTTACAATACAGTGTTCTGTTAACGTCTGTAAAAAGGTGCTTGTTCTTGACAACGGTGTCTCTGGTAGAATCTGTGGTGCCTGGAGGAAAATCTTTGTCTTTGGTTTAAAGCACCAGGAGGGGTCAGTCTGGGTCCAGGCTATTTTTGCCTCTGGAAGCCCTTACATATAGGCGCAAGAGGGCATTAGCCATGACCAGTTCTAGCCCAAGTTTGTATTGAATGCTCATGTTGAATTGTTCTAGGGTTACCATCCAGTAGGTTTGACACCTGGACAGGTTGGCCTGTGTCTTGAAATATATAAGGGACTTGTGATTGGTTATAGCAGTGAATTCTTCTTGTTGTTCTAGGTAACAACATCATTTTACTAAGAAACACACAATTTCCAGTAACTCCTTATTTTGAAATGGGTAGCAACACTTGCTGTCAGTGATCTTGTGCAACTTTTAGGCCACTGGTAGGTAATTGCCTTTGTCTGTCTTGATGTGTAGTACACCTCTAATGGAGGCGTCTGAGGCGTTGGTTTCCATCTGATAGTTGCCTTTCCTTTTTGGGTGTTGTAGTATGGTAGCAGATATCAGCTTCTCCTTTAAGCAGAAGAAACAGAGATCTTGTTAAGGAGTCTATAAAAAATTCAACTTGGCGCCTGTAATGGCAGAAAATGGTGCAGTTAGGACAACACAGTCTGAGATAAAATGCTGGACGTAGGGTATCATACCTAGGCAAGTTTGGGGTTTGCTCTTGTCCTTGGGCGGTGGCATCTTGTATATATGTTGGATCTTCTGGCCATCTGGTTTGATGTCCTCTTTTGACACCACATGCCCAAGAAAGGGGAGTTGCTTGTAATAAAATTGGCATTTGGAGGGCTTGGCTTGCCGTTTATGTTGTTCCAGGGTAGCAAAGACTGCCTCTAAGTATTTATGGTGTTTTTCTACCAAATGGCTGTAGACAATAATGTTGTCCAGGTACACCAGGGCGTGCTTGCCAATGTGAATGGGGGCAAACACTTTGTTCATAAAAGTTACAAAGAAAGGTGGTGTATTTTTTGTTCCAAAATTAATCACCACACACTTGTATGACCCATACTTAGTGCAAAAGGTTGATTTGGGCATATCTTTCTCCTTGATGCGGATTTGGTTGTAACCTGCGGTTAGGTCAATCTTGGAGAAGACTGTGGCACTGCCCAAGGCATCAAAGAGGTTGTCAATGAGTGGGAGTAGGTATCAATTCTTGATGATAGCCTCATTTAGGGCTTGTTAATCCGTAACTAGTCAAAGGGTACTATTCTTCTTTGCCACAAAGAATACAGCAGCACCAAAGGGAGACTGTGAGGGGCAGATGAGACCTTTTTCCAACACTTCTTTGAGATAAGCACATAGCGCGTTGTCTTCATTTGGGGTGAGTCAGTAGATGAATTGCACCTTAGATACAGCCCCCTTAAGCTAGATAAAGTGCTATATGTGTTTCTCTGGTGAAACCCTGGTAGAGTCTATTTGAAGATTTATGGATGGCAGGCTACAATTTTGAAATTCTGAGGAGTGGTGGTATCCTGGTGGTCTTTGAAGTGTATAATCTTTTTCTGGCAGGAGTCCTAGTCAATTGCCTTGAGGTTCTCCTTTTTTTGAGGGTTTCTGTAATGTGCACAAAGACGTGATCACGTAGGAGCTGGTCCATCAAGTCAGGGTAGATCTGGTGGTTGACCCTTCACACTTGATAGTCAATACTTAAGGTGACCCAGTCTATGCAGGGGTTGTTTTTTTGCAGCCATTCCAGTCCAAGTACAATGTCAAATTTTGGGAAGTCAATGACAGGTCCCTGAATGGTGGAGTGCAGGTTCTCTAGCATAATGGAGAAATAGGCTGTCTCTTGTGTTACAGCAATGTGATGTTCATCAGCTAAAACCACATCTTTAACTGCAAAGAATGAGTGGTTAGCTTGAACTTTCCCACAAAGCTGCTGTTGACTAAGGTTTGTTCTGCGCCCAAGTCCAGAAGTGCTGAGCCTGTATAAATGCAAAAGCAGAAAGGATAGGACATCAGTTTATTAGGATGTCTGGCCATAGTGTAAAGTACTGGGTCTTCTGAGGGCACTTGGATCATTGGGCATTGGTCCACGTCCTTGGGTCAGTAATCATTATTAAGCAAGTCAGGAATTGTGTGGGGAGAGCTTGGCTTGCTTATTGCTCTCCCCAGGCTTTTACCTTATTCTGATTAACTTAGATATTGGTGACTCTAAAGTGGGTGTGGTTGGGTTGGCTATTGTTTCCATTATTATAGCCATTAGAGCCCAAAGGTTTGTTGTTTGCACTGTTGTTGTTAGGCAGAGGCCAGCTGGAGCGTCCTTGGGAGTGAGAGTACTTAGGTATTTCCCTTTTCCCAGTTTGCACCTTGTGTAGGGCATTAGACAGTTGTTCTTCCTTCTCTGCTTCATAGTAGAGGCTTTGCAAATTGGTTAATTGATCCAGGTCAACATGTCTCATTACGTGCAACTTGAGAGAGTCATAGTACATGAGGTGCATGGCTGGGTTGTCAAAAACCATATATGAAGGGGCCATAGGCAGAGTTCCTCATAGGCTCAAGTGAGCTGCTTTATCATACTGGTCTGGGTCAGGTTCTTCACTTGGTATATGATCATGAGGACTGTGTCATTCATTAAAAATCTCTCCAGAAAGTCTTGTTTGAAGGTGTCCTAGTCCTTCCTAATATGATCCTCATACCACTTGTTGCACCAGGTTTCTGTGTTGTGAGTAAGGTGAATGGATATCTCTGCAACCCAAAAGCATGTGGATTTTCAATTTGCACCAGTTTGTTTTGCGCCAACTGGATCCATGCAGTGGTGTTACTTTCATTTGCTCCTGAAAATGATTCCAGGGTAGCACTGCAAAGACACTGGGCTATGTGGGCAGGATAAAGCTCTCATCAACAACTCAGGGCGTGGCAGTAGGGGTCTGGAAAAATCCTTGTACTAATAGAGTGTTGAAGGTGGGGGCCAGCATCACCATGTTCTGGTACAGTACATACTGTTCTGGTATTTTGGTTCCTGGTGTGTATGGCGTCTAATCCACAGGAGCCCAGACATAATCTTTTTGTATACTTGTTGACTGCGGCAAGTACAGGTAACAGGCGGAATTTTGAAAAGAAAGATAGGATGGAGAATCTACTTCTGCTACTAATGTTGTAACTGTGTTGTTTTAGTAGAGTTACAAGGGGGAAAATGATTAGTAGCTAGATATATATCTTTATTGGGAGATGTAACTTAGATATTTTAATTGAATCATAGATAGCAGGAACATGATTATGATGATTACTTGGTTGGATGGTTAGGGGTAGCTTGATCCTGGTAATGAGTCAAGCGCTAAAATGAGGCATTCACTGTATGGGGTCATCATCTGCTCATGTTACTGTTTCTGGAAAATTGAGCTGACTTTTGCCTTTGGCTATGAGTCACCAGAAATTTGGATTGTGGGTTATGAACTGTTTTGTTGGAACCTTTCTGGGAGGTCAACACTGTTTTTTCAACACTTGTAATAGATCTGAGAATCAATGATGACCTGAGAGCCAGGAGGGATGATGATGGAAGCTGGGGAAAATAACAAGACTTCTTCAGAAGCAAGCCAAGACAGAGGAAGGGAGCACATATTTGAGGTGTGAGTCCTTTACTTTAGTAAGAAGACTCCAGTTGGGTACTTAATAACATAAATCTTAAGCCTCTTTCCAGAGATGCAGGGAGGCTTCTCAAAGATTAGTGGGACCTTGTACCCCAAAAGGGATACATATCCATATCAAACGTTGACAATCCCAATGTATTACAGTAGGAATTGAGTTCCCACTAAAATGCCATAGGATTTTTTTCAATACAACATGAGGGAATGCAATGAAGAGTTTCCCAAACTTCATTGGTAAAGCAGAAGAGGCACAAATAGCTCAAGTCTGGGCCATATCAGCAGTTTCATAGGACTGGGTATATTTGAGGCCAGGAGCTAGTTTGAGCTTCATTATCAACTTGGAGGATACAAAGTTAACTGGGCAGCCAGTATCTAAGATGGCCTTAATCTTGACCTTCTGGATGGATACTTCCACATGGGTGGTATCTTTTCTAAAAAGAGGGAGGGCAGCCAGAACATATTGGGAGGCTTCTAGTTCTTTTTTCCACTTTGCCAACATGAACTTTAAGGAAGGAATTCTCTTGTACACAGTTTTCAAAGGCAGGGATACAGAAAAATTATGAAAGAGAGCCCCAGACAGTATGACAACTTCTTCCAAGGATTCCACCAAGAAAGGGGGACAGTGAGCCTGCACTAGGTAAGGACAAGCCACCATAGCCTTGAATTTAGTTGAGGATAAGTGCTGTAGTGGTAGTCTTCCCTGAGCAGAGCTTGTAGGGGACAGACACAGTTTCAGGGACAACCAATAATTAATAGCCATAAATATCACTATCATCATAATTTGAATCTTCTGGTTTAGATTTTCTCAAAAGATCATGATAGAGGTGGAGGATAGTGGGGACAGATAATGGGGGTAGATCATCATCGGTAGGAGGATCAGGAGGAGACTGGGGAGGTTGGTCAACTGAGAGTGTCTTTGCCTATAAGTTGTCCTCTCTTTTCCTGCCTGCTCCTTTAGGTTGTATCCTTCTACTTGTGGGTTTGTAAAAGACCAAGAATAGTGATCTATCTGTCCGCAATTATGACATCCCTGTTTTTTACTTGCCCATTGGAGCCCAAATTAATAATTTAGGGAATTCAAGATGTAGTGCCAGTGTTATTGGCCTTAATTTCACACACTAAAGTCCCACCATGTGTCAAGTTCATGTCTTTCAGAAAAGTTTTGATGCTCTTCATAGAGGTGAGGGAAGCCTTATGTGCTCTAAAATGTAATAACAGGAGTTGATTCACTTTGAGGGCATTTTAATAAGCGGTATAGGCTTCCCAAGGAGTCACTGACAACTGGTGATGAGCTGCTGACCTTTGATTTAAAAGAAGTCTACAATTTCAGCCAGACTTTGTTGGGTTTGAAGGCAATATGCATAAATATATCATTTTTGACCTCCAAACTAAGGTTCCCTCCAAAATATTTGATTAACAGTTGCTTCATATACTCCCGAGTAAAAATAGAGGAAAGTTTGAGAACAGCAACTTATTGGCAAGTAGGGTATAGACAGGTGAGAATATATTATTTTTTTGAGGTCATCGGTGGCTCTTCTAATGGCTGTTTCATAAATGATCAGGAATTCTGTAATGGCGGAAGTCTTGGGATTGAATATTTTTTAAAGGCTGGCTTATAATTAAGGTTGATAATAGAGGAGGTAGACTGGCTGCTATCACCAGTATTAAGGACGTTGATAGTGGTAACAGATTCAAATTCAAACACTGCAGCGGGCTGTCTGACCCAAAGGAGACAAAAGCTTTCTTCTAAAATGTCTAGAGTAGATCTTGTGGGATTCCTGTTCAACAGTCCCCTTTTTGTGTCCTGGGTCATAGTCAGGGAACAGCTGGAAGGAGTTGTTATTTCATAATATTGGAAAATGTATCTAAGAAATATGTATAGGGGTTGAAATGGGCTTTTAATCACTCTCAGAAGGAAGATCCCCTTAGAAACCTTCTGGTATATAGCCCAGGGGTCAGGAAAACAATTGATATGTGCCAATAATTGGAGTCCTTCAACAATCTCTTTGACTCCTTGTACTTAGTCTTGGGCTTCTTCACCTTAGTCTTGGACTCCTGCTTCTTGCTTGGTCCTCTGCTCCTTATCCTAGGCTCCAGCTCCTTTATCTTTGGCTCCAGCTCTCTGTGTAGTTTTAGTGGCTTTTGTATTCCACTTGATCCAGTCCCTTAAATGCTTCATACTGATCCCCCCTTTTATGGCTCCTTGTTTCAGTCCCTGTTCTCTCTCAGATCTCTGGTTTTCCAGGCTTAAATTATCCAGTTTCTTCTGCTCTATAATATATTAAATCTTTTTTACTTACTTCAGTCAATTAAAAACCAGATTTTCCTGGTTCATTCCCTCATTTTTTAGGCTTAAACCCTTCAGTTAAAGCCCTTAAAACCTTTATCAAACAAGCTTTGAGCTGCAGCCAATCAAACACCCAGATTAAGCTGTTTTGCCAAAATGTTAGCCCAAATGACTCACTCTTGACCCTGGTTCAAACCTGGCATTGTCTTTACCTGGTTAAACACTTTCTCTGTGTTTCAAACGGTTTTGCTGTGATTCCTGTCACGTTTCTCCAGCCAAACTCAAGTGCTTCCAATTATATGTTACTTAAGGGATTTTTGAACCCTAATTCCTTCAACGTTTCTCCATGTTTTCTTCCAAATTTCAGCCATTTGAAACTGCCTGTCACTTGCTTCTTGCTTCGCTCAATCAATTTGGTAAAACTCAAGCCTTTGCCCTCAGAGTTTCTTTGTTCTGTTTCTGGCTGCTTTGGCTCCCTCTTATTCAAAAAATTCCTTATAAATTTACAGTCTATTTCCTTTAAATCATTTTCTGCTTCTTCTTATTTCTTAATATGATATTTATATAAATCTTTTTATCATATATTTTTGGAAGTTCACTTAATTCTTTTGACTTCTTCTTTCTTATTATTAATCTTATTTCCAACAGTCCAATTCCATCATTTCTGCTCCTTCATCTACTTCTGCTGGTCTTTTTTAATCAACTTCCAGTCCTTCAGCTAGTCCTTCTCTATGATTTTCCAGTCTTTCAACTAGTCCTAACTATGAATCACCTAGGCTCCATTCCTCACTATGAAACACCTAGGCTCTTTTCCTCACTATGAACTGCCTTGGTTCCATTTCCAGTCCCTGTTACCAATACCTCAGACTCAGGTAATAAGTCTATATATCTATTGGTGTTTGACTGGGCCCCTGCAAGTGATCTACACTTGGGCCATTCAAACACAGACAATCCTCATTACTGTGCAGTTCTCTTTGCTCACTCAGATGGTTAAGTCTGAACTTTCAGTTGCAAAGTAATCAAATTTACTTCCCAGAGACCTGTTTGTTATCAAGTTCTGCAGCTGCTTCCCCAAGCAGCTGCCTTGATAACTTCTCTGTTAACACTAATGCCCCTATGGTGGCTTCTGTACCTCCCCAAAGCCTCCAGGAAAACACAAACAAGGATCCCTTACCAGTCTGTTAGGTAAGGGCCACACTTACAGACCTCCTTCAAGTGACCAAGGGATTTTGGAGCTACCTCAGCTCCTCCCTTCCCTGGCAGTCCTCTGTTACATGCCAGGTTACATCACCCATTCTTCCTAGCAGCCAATGTTATCTGCTAGGTAGAAGAGCCATCCCTTCCCAGTAGTCCTTTAATACCTACTGGGTTAAGACCTTATCCTCTCCTAGTAGCCAATATTACCTACTAGGTTCAGACACCATCCAGCACACTAGCAGCCAATGTTACCTGCTAAGCTGCTCCATTTCCCACCCCTAGTAGCCAATGTTACCTACTGGGTGAAAACACCTAACCAGAACCCTAGCAGCTGATGTTACTTTCTAGACTTATTCATTCTCTACCTCTAGTAGCCAATGTTACATACTAGGCAGGCCTTACCTTCCCTAGTAGCCCGTGTTACCTACTAGGCCTCAACCTGTTGAAAGCCACTAGTCTTTCTCTTGGCCAACATTAGCCCTTCCTGCAAAAACACCCAACATGTGGGTTGTCACAGATTTGTTATGCCCCCCAATGTCAATATCAGTAATAAACTCAGTAATAATATAATCAATTCAAATCTGGTGAACAGCTAATGTTCCTGCAATCTCATTGACCCTGTTGAAATAACCACAGCTTGTGGCCCCAGAGGAGAGATCTCCTCATTCATGGTCTCAGCAAATTTTGCTAGACCTTGAACAACTTTTTACAAAGCATCCTGCCTATTTGAAAAGTCATTTGTCACATAAGACAACTTTTCTAGCTCAAGGGTCCAGTTAGTGTGTGGCTTTTTTAACCCAGGGCAGCATGCATGCCTTTTGTTGTAAAAATCAGCCCTTTTAGTCCTTTAGATACTTCTTGATGGGTTGCTCACTTAACAAAAACAGGAAAGGCTGTATTCACAATAACTTACCACTAATAAGATGACCTTAAGTCTTTACCTATCCAGTGGAGATAACAACTAAAAGTAGTCAAATGTATATCAAGTAGTAAGTGTAAAAGTATAGTTTTAGTAAAAGTGATAAGGAAGAGTTATATAACCCTCTCAGTGCTAATGGATCAGACCAATGTATGATGTTAATTAGAGCTGTGAATCTGGAAGGAATTGAGGGCTGAGGCAAGGGGATCAAGGCATTGGATATCAGGCATCTGCTCAGTTAAGCCACATGCTATAATGGATTTGATTAGATGCATTTGGTAATACATTAGCATTGAATAGTCCTATCTTACATTCACATACTTGATAGGTAATTATGTCTAATCTGAACTATCTATTGTTGTTATCTAACCTTCTTATAGACTCATCAAACATGAACATAGTAAATATTACAACACCTCTTATTATTGGTATCATCCTTATCTTCATCCTCCATTTCATCTCATGAACCAGAGGAGGGGTCTTATTGATCAGAGAGTTACTTTTGCAGGTAGGCAATTTCCCCTTACAAGGTGGCTACCTGATAAGTAAGAATGATGATACAAGGATAAGTATAGGTTCAAGTTCAGGAACATTGGCCTTTGCAGATTGGCAGCAAGTAATAGCCTTTATCTCAGTGATGGCCTCCCAAAGTTTGACCTCTGAAACAGGGGGCCTCATGAAGAGGATTGGATGGCACCATGGAAATAGATGCAACTTTTTCATCTAAATACTTCTGGATCTGGTGTTTTATATCACTGAAAGCAGCCTTGTTGTGCTAGTAACACTATTACAACTTAATGCCCTATTCATCCACAGAAGTTCCCATTAAGCATAAATGTTTGTTGGTATGCTATCAAAACTGGTTAATTTCCTCTACCAATATCTCAAAGTCTTGGCAATAACACAGGGGAGTAGATTTAACCTAACTGCGCCAGATGACATGATGATTATCAAGCTCAAATAGATAATATTAAATGTACCCATGGAGAAAAAACAGAGAATGTAGAGGAAAGTAGTTGAGTATTTTTGAAAGGCTAAGAAACCCTGTTGTTTGTATTAGATAAGGGGAAAGAGTCTGTGCATGCAATATTGGCAATCCATATTTGAACATATGTGTTTGGCACTGTAGTTGTCACCCAAGCCAAAAGTTAATTTTGGGAGCCCAGAGCTAAAGATAATATGCCAAGGCAGACTTTATTAATCAATTAACCAGCACACCAAAAGTGACCATTGGCTTTATTAGACTAGGTGGGAAGCTAAAATCTAACAATAAAGAGAAAAGGTCTTTGGAAGCATACCCAGGGGATAGGCTGGGAATAGTGGAAATTACCACTGTACCAGTGTGAAGAAGAGAGCAAGAAGCTGTACAGCACTTATTTAAAATTAAGCAAGAAGGTTGAAAGGTGGTCTTCAAGGGCCCAGGAAACAACAAAATTATCATATGTGTTTGTTGAGAGTCAGAAGTATACTCTTCAAGAGGAGGACTAGAAACTTTAGGAGAACCATGTACTTCAGCAATCATGGGGGAAGGACCAGATAATAAACCAAGAACAGAGTAATCAATGGTCTTGCATCCTCTTTAGTGAGCATCATTTTGTTGTGGTTGGCTCTTGGGGACAACATACAAGAGGACACAGCAGGAAAACTTTATTACAAAATGTTTGAGATTCAAATCTAGCCTCATGTTAGCCTTCAGGGCAAAATTAAAGGGACATACATTAATTTCCTGAAAAAATAGAGATTTTTCTTTAGAAAATAGAAATGAGATCTTGAAGGATATAAATCCAACACAAATGTGTGGTAAACTTGTCTATTTTTAAGGAAAATATTTTACTCATAAGGTATAAGGAGATTAGATCATTCAATAGGTAGACAATGAAACTGATTGGGTCTTGACTTGCATCAAGATCAGAATATCTCAGGTGACAAAATCCAAAATATGTGAACATTGAAGTCAATCCATTTATGGAAACAGGACAAAAGTTGAAGGCTAAGACAAAACTAACTAGATCTTTGCAATAATCACAATTTCATGCCATATTAAAATAGTGTTAATAGTGAAATTCTTAACACAAGTATGCAATTGACAAGCACATCACCACCAATCCCCTACTCTAAAGGCCATTGGTTTTTTCCAAGCTTATGCTTATTCATGAGCTCAAACAGCTGCCAGATGGAGAGAGTTTCCTTTTGTATAATGACTGAACAACTATCAAGGAGCGCATCATCTGCCATGCCACCAAACAGAGCTTACCATAACTCAAAAAAGCATCAAACTGGATAATTGATGGTAATTTTCTCATATATTCTACTAGCTCTGGATGATTCATACCCAGATAGACATACAAGTGATTATATTGTGTTATTTCTTCTGCCTGGGAACATTGAGACCATTTACACCCATGCTTTAGCATCCTCTGTCAAAAACTTGCCCTTCTTCCCTCCAATGATGATGCCAAGAAGACCCTGATCTACACCTGTGCTAACCCCCAATGTTGAAAAGGACCAGGTCATCATAGATACCAAACAAAAGATAATTCTAAGAGCTTTTGGTCCAATATACTCACCATGTACTTTGAGAATGCTTAGTTAAATGTATACAAGCAGCCGTTTTATGGGGAAGTGCAGGGGTGCCACTTCCATTTCTGTCAGAAAGATGCTTACAATGTACAAGCCAATACTGAGCTAAGTGGGTTGAGCTGCAGGGATATATTAGATACCTGCATTTTTGCTGGCACAATTTAGTGCCTTGACTTTTTTAAAGCCAGATCACACTGTGCAGGGATTCAAGGTCCTCTCTAAGGATCTTTACCTGGTGAAGCATAAAGAGCTGTGGCCTTTTCTGGAGTACTTTGAGATTTAATAGGTAGGTAAGGTTGTTGCTCAAAGGAAAGGCAAGGCCTGAGTCAAGACCTCCTGGAATGTGTATCAGGCTGCCATTAATGGCAAGCTGAAGAAAGCTTCAGCAATTGAGGCATACCATAAGCATCTCAAGGCCAACTTTGGGCTTTACCTGAAATTTAACAAGTTATTTTCCCTCCTTCAGCATGAGCATGAGAATATCATTTCCAAGCTGACTGATCTGGCCAACCAATTCCCTCCTACCAAGCCCTCAACTAAGTTGTCCCTTCTCACAAAGGTCATACAGGGCACAACAAAGTACAATTATAAGGCATCTAAGCTCAAACAGCAGCTTGAGCTTATTGCAACTGTCCTCCTGGAAGAGATAATAATAAAGAGGGGGAAGAAGGGTGAATAATAAGCTTGCTTTCTTCTATGTTTTTTTTTAATTTTGACTTTTTAGCTTTAATTTCTAATTTTTAGTTCTGATTGTTTACGTTTTAGTTTTATTTTTTTCTAAATTAGAATATTTTTAGATAGTAATAATTTATCAAGTATAAATGATAAGTTTGAGATGAAATTTTTTAGTTTCAAGGTGGTGGTATTAGAACCATCTTATGTTTTTCTAATTTATCTGTAAAAAATGAGATATTTTCAGTTGTGCTTCTATGAAGTATAACAAATAAAATTAATATTTCTTTATATTTTATTGTGATTATATTATTGTATTCTATTTTATTTTTTATTATTTGAATTTGATTTTTTTCATTGGAATAAAAAGTATTTTTATAGTGAAGAGTGTAATTTAAATAGTAAAATGTGAAATAAAATCAATTTCTCCTTATTATTATTTAAAGTATATTTTTATTGTATTTTAGAATTTTTGGGATCACTTTAGTATATTCAGCTTATATAATAATATTTCATGTCACAAATATTCACTACATCAAGTGCCGTTAATTAAAAAAGTGTTGCCTTCCAGGAGCCAATCATACAAAAAACCAAATTTTCACTTTACTTAATAGTTGAATACCAAGGAGTTGATTTCACCACAGTTGCCTGTTGGATTAGAGCTTGGGTTGTAGCCAAAAGAATCTGGATCTTAGAAGCAGTTGATAAAATATCAAGTCTTGTTCAGAAGTTGGTTAAAATACCCTAAAGCTAAATCTGATAAGTGTCCATGGGTTTAGCTCTCATTGGGGGAGTTCCTGCTGCTTGGTAAGATGTGGCTCTTCAAAGTAACTGATGCAGTATGCTGTTCTTCTATAAGGACTATAATATTATGAATGCTACTATCATTTTAGAATATCATCTAACATACTTTTTCTTTTGACCCATCAGTTGATTCCAGGCTGCTCTAATATTAAAAAAGTATTTTGATTAAAGATGATATGGTTTAGATGGAGGTGGTTATAAACTGTCACCTTTTTGAGGCCCTCTGCTGTGAATTTTTGTCCAATATCTTACTAGTATAAAGAACAGTGGAAAAGGTGGTGCTTACTATTGGACTTCCTATGAATATGTCACTTTAATTGCCTGCTGGGTGTTAACTAAAAATATTAATAGTCTTTTCATGGGGGTTGGTTTCTTTTGCCCTTCCTTTTGATTTTGGGCTAGATATATGTATTTTTTACTTTATTGATTTAATATCTGAAAGGCTTGATGCTGCTTGAGGCAAGAATGTTCTGCATGTGGAGATGCTCTTTGGGGTAGTACACTGAGGCCTCAACACATTGCTTGTGTGGGGGAGCCCCTTTGTGTGGTGCAGCAACTCAGGGTGATAAGTCTGATTCCAACTGTTCTTGCGCACCAGTATTCTGGCATACTATTGTTTCCCATAGCAAGAGCAAAACAAGAACTAAATGATGACATATTTTAGAATTCCAAGGAAATAAATCAAAACCTTGTCTTAGATGAAACCAGAATACGGATCACCGGTTTTTGGGAGTGGGGCTTTGGTGGGGCCTAATTATTCTTACTTTAAACTTATAATAGATATTTAAATTGGAACAAAGAGTTCTCTAAATATTTTAGCCTTGCAGACCCCTTTGTTATTGGTTCAATTTTATACCATGTATTCTTATCTCTCCCACATGATGCATTTAAGATGTTTTCTTAATAAATTATCCAGTTTCACTTAATTGGAAGGTACACCGAGAAAGATGTAAAGGAAAACTAATTGCCTACTAGTCTGTAAATGATGTTAAAATTTCAGGGAGTGAACCGGTCAATGCTGGATAAGTTCTTTAAACTGGTACTCACTTTATTTCCGCCCCTCATTTCTAGGAACCAATTTCCAACATTATGGAATATTTTATAATTTTATTGCAAAATTAATATTATAAAAAACTCAAATATACATCATAATATCAAGAATTGATTTCTAGAACCGAGCTCTTGGCAATAAGGTTGGAAGCTTCAAACTAAATATGATAAATGAGCCTAGGAACATTCTAAATTATTCAAAAGGGACTTAAATGTAATATAAGCTCAATAGTTTTGTAGAGAGAAATACAAAAAAGTTTAAAAAACTGACACAATTACATCACCAATGAACATAATAACTTATTTGAAAACATGAAGCTATTTAGCTTTTGCTTGATTTATAAATCAAGAAGATATCCCTTGGTAAAAACCATCTCTTGTTGACTTTCAGATGGTTTTGATTATCAAAGTAGCCTTGTGTCTGTACAATTTAATTATCCTTGCTTATTTAGCATATGAGGCAATTTCACATGCTGCAATTGGAGAACCTTGTCAAACCATCTATCCTGTTGCTGATAAAGAACTTTCAGCAATAGATGCATGCTTTGTTTCAAGGAAAAGGCTAGTCCTGTCAGAGAATCAAGGTTGGGTTAGTTCCAACAAAAGCTTTACTTTCTTTCATGTCTCAAGTCCAAGAACTGATTTTATTTCTAAAGATTGTATAAGCTTTTCAGCTGATGAAAAAGGTAACAAATTGATATCAGAAGACGGCTTCTATTTAATCAATACCCAAGCTAAACAACTAGGCAAGATGAAGTGTCAAAAGCACTTCTTTTGTTTGATACAAGCAATATATGACAAGCGCTGGAAAATGTATGTAATCCCCTACTTTTCAGTTGATGGAAGCTTTCCTGCTCACCTAAAGTTTTGGGCTAAGAAATTATCACAGCTAGAAATTTATAGCTTGGTAGTACAGGGGCCATCCAGTGGTACGGTTTTATTTTCTAGCATCATATACCAGCAGCAGCGCCTTTATAAAAATTTGCTTTCATCAGCTCCAAGAACAGCTTACTTCAGCAGAGCCAAGTACTGTCAAGTGACTCTTGCCTCAGGTGCCCCTGATGGAGTACTGAGTTTTGTCTCATAGCAGCCAGCCATCCAAGAAAAATATCTTACACATAGCTTGTTGAGATTTTAATTCACTTTTATCTAAATTAAGATTTTTTTATTAAAGAGCCTATTGAAAAAAAGTCACCATATACTGATATAAAACAGTAAGGTATTAGAGAGAGATATTTTATCAAGCACTTTTTTTACTCAAAAGCTACCCAACATAAAAGTTTTTTGTGGTTTCCAAATTAAAATTAAAAGCTTTGTAGCATATTTAATTACTCACTATTGGAAACTAATTCCCCCAATTAATGACTTTTCAAACTATTAAAACAGCCCTAAGATGTATACCACACTAGGATCATATATTTGAGCTCCAAGAAAATTCAGATCTCAAAAAGCCAAACAACTCCCATGATCTACATAAACATTCTGTAGCTTACCTAAAAACTATACAACACTCCTATTATATGTCAAACAAATATCCCTATCTTCTTTAACTACCCCCTAATTCTATACTTTATACTTCTTAGAAGTATATTAACAGCAAGATTAAATTAGGACTAAACACTGCCACCTGATATGCTGAAACTCCTTATAAGATATTGGTTGGTCCTTGGATTTATTAAAAATTTAAAGATAAAGTCAAGGCTGCAAGAAAAAGGGACTGTTGATTATAATAAGAAATTATATCTCAAAAATAAATACACTAGCCTTCACTGCTATGGCACTAAGAAGACATAACTAAGACCTAAAAAATGAGCTCAACCTGGGGAGAAATCCAAGTACAAGAATAAAATATGCCCTTTCTTGACAAGGATCTCAGCAGTTGATGGACAAAAATGTTATTTCTACATCAAACAGCTCCAAAAATACACAGGAATGTAGTTGATTTAAATTAAAAAGTCTCTAAAAAAGTACAAGAAAGATTATTTTTATCTATATTTTGCTATTCCTAAGTTTACCATGTAATCTGGTGACAAAATTCACTTAGTTGCAGTGGATTAAAACTCAACCCAGAAGGGAAGCACAGTAGCTACTAAACCCACCAACAGAGTTCTTCAGCTGGTAGGCAAAGTGGGATGCATGGAAGTAGGTACACATCCCAGTAAAATAAGATATATGATAAGAAAAATATATCATAAAGCATAATCATAGTGTCCTGAGTATCTTAGTTTGTTGCAAAATTTAGGAGAGATCCAGTGAAATCCATTTTTATTTCTACAAGAGGTCTGTACAACAAAAAAATTCAGATATAAGAACTCTTTGAATTAGCAGCTGGTAGTGATATATTCTAATTTGATAACCATATACCAACACAGTGTGTCCCCATAAACCCAGTAATGCAACTTAATATATTTGGTTATACCTTTTATTTTTAGTAAGCCTAGAAGAAACACAAAGATATAGCAATAATCTAGCCTCCATATACTGCTGTTAGAGAAATTCTCAGCATACAACCAACAGGATGGCAACAACTCAATTCCACATCCCAAAATGCATCATCAAGGCTGTAAGCAACCTTGAGTATGCAGCAACCAAGCAACCAGCTCAAGGCACTAAGATGAGAAGAAATAATAGTATAGACCCAGGGTATCTAAGCTACTCAGGAAGGCTACCAAAGCTGCCATAACCAGAACAGCAAACAATAATACAATAGAGCTTTTTTAATAAGTGATTATTTAGCTATATACTGCCATAACTTGGTTTCATACCGTCTTCTCTAGCAGGTTTCTCTGTTTGTTTACTATATAAGCCCTATTTAAATCATTAAAGTGAGAATAAAAGCAGACATCCCAGTACTATAGAGCAGTACAGGGGCAGAAGGTGATGAAAATTTCCCAGTACCTACAATAAATTGGACAGCTTAGTGTTACCTAGGGTAGGACACACCATTTTGAAAGCGGCACTTCAATTTACGCCATCTCAAATTAAATTTGAGATGGCATTTTTTGTGTTAGTGATTTTTTTTCACAAAAAAATAAAATAAGCAATAAAATAGTTAAAATTACATATACCTTTATAATGCTGCATCTCAAATTTACTTATCTTGATTCCTTCACTTTGAGTCATATTAATTAAATCTTATTTCACTAACTTTATTTAAATATGAAATCACTTAATGTGGGAGTGTTTACACCATCTCAACTTTACACTATTTCAAATCACACTATTTATCTGGTACAACACACCATTTAAAAACAACATCTCAAAAAACAGTATTTCAAAATATGACATCTTGATTTTTGCTATCTCAAATTCATAGTAAAAACACCATTTCAATTTACGGCATTTTGACTAAGAAAAAACGGTTTTTAATTTTTTTGATTTTTGAACACCAAAAAAATAACCCAAATATCTAAGAAAATAAAAATTAAAAAAATTCTAGGCTTAAAAAAGCCTCAGGATTCCAAATCTGCAATAAAAAATGGGGTCAATTAGTAGCAACATAAATGTGTAAAGCCCAAAAGTTAAAATAATCCCAAAAACAACTATTTTCATCTATTTTAACTATAAGCTATACTTTATAAAAAGCATAGAATTGTACCAAATACTAAAAAAATTCAGAAAATAATAAAACTGAAGGATAATAAGAGATAAGATAAAATATTGATTATTGGAAAAGGGCTCAAACATTGGTACAAAGAGCAACTGAGATGGCTTGGAGATGCTCAAGCTTTCTATCCTTAGGATAGTATGCAAGAACAACCTTGTTGATCTCTTTGTACTTTTTAACTGCCTTAGTCTGCTTGGGGGGTTGCCCTTGGACTTCATGCCAGTCTTGAAGAGGCAGGCAGAGATGACTTGCTGGGTTTTAAATGCACCATTATCTTGTTGATTTGGGCTTATGAACCCTGACCCTTGTAGTAAACTGGCTATGCTACCCTTCAAGGAATGAGGTAGTCTTGATCAAACCATCTTTTACCTGCTTATAGCAGTTCCATTGGATTGAGTCACTGTCTTTTCTGATGTAGCGTGCTCCTTTCAAAAATACTAACCCATTGAGTTTCAAAATACTCAATAAAAGGTACAAAGGCTGCCTGGTTGGCAAGGATATAAGGATGGCAGAGGAGGTCATTGTAAAAGGCATTGGTCTCCTCCTTTATCACAAGAGCAAGGACAGCAAAGCAGTTAAACACGTCCTTGCTTCTTTAGTGCCTTCAGAGTTGACCAGCTCATGAAGATCAGAGCCTTTTTAGAGGCAGCAGCAGAGTGCCTGTCAGAAGTGGAAGTAGTATCCCTGGGAGGAGCTCTTAAGGACTCTAATGAAAGCATTTTCCTGAGCCTGTTTAAAATCCACAACCAGATATTTGTGGTAGGGAAGGCTTTCTGGCTGCTTTTTGGTTGGAGTGGCTTCCTCTTCCTGTGACTGGGCCTTTTTCTTGCGCCCTCTAGTTTCTTTTGGCTCCTCTTCAATGGTTGGGAGGATTTCATCCAACTTGGCCTTTAAAATTGTAAGAGCACAGACATAAGTTTCCTGCTTCTTGTTAGGAAGGAAGTAGAAAACCAGGGGAAGAACCAGATTTTCAACCTGCCAATTGATGTTTTAAAGCTGGCTAAATAGCTTTGGAAAGGTGGAGAAAGTTCCATCTGCAAGCCAGGTCTTGCATTTCAGCAGGTTGTGCAGATCCTGTGAGGTAGCAAAGCAAATAATTTTCTCAGGGGCATGTTGGCTGCTGTTGTGGAGAAGGAATCTCTCCTCATAAAAAGATAGTTTTTGTACCTCTGTAAGGATCAATTGCTCAATTGATGAAGCACTGAAGCCTTCAGTGCTCAGAGCATAGCTCTAAACAGTGAGATAGCTCTATAATTTGGAGGCGCCACCAATAGTGGCAATTTGGGTGCCATTGAAATTAAAGAGGTTGTCAGGCCAGGCATAGGTAGAGGCATTGGTTGGCTTGGGAAAAATACAGCCAGGCCTGAGGGTAATGCCTACCATAGGATGGGTGCTAACTTGATAATATAGGATACATATTGCCCAAGCAAAGACCAGGGCCCTGAGTTGGGCACCATAGTATCTAACATTCCTGTAAGAGTAATGTAGAGTACTTGTCATATTTCTGTGTAGAGTTGGTAGTTGCTTTCACTTAACTTGAAATACAATCCTTCTATTACTAAAGATTAGGTCAAGATATGTATCTAGCCTAATGTGTATAATAAAGTTAAAGTATGTAAATTTGATCTTTTATTTAATCAATCAAGAAGGGAGTTTTATAGTAACAGAAGAGATCAACAAGAGGCACAGAAAGCCATGATCAACTGAGTACAGCCTTGTTTCCTCTATCCTTAGCCCACTATTAAACTAATGATTGGCTGATCATTAGGTAATATAAACTCAGGATACAACTTAGTGGATCATTTGATCTTGTTATCATCCAGAGCTAGAGTACCATTGTTCCATGATTCACCAAGCTTAATAGATCAAATGCGTGAGTATAGTGAAGGCTAGTTTACAACCAATCACTTCACAAAATTTCCCCCCACTAAACTAGACGTTACTTGTAAAAGTCTTTTAACTTTCTCCAGTATGATAAACCGCCCAAAAAGGAACAGGAAGCCAGTTGTGCACTACACCAATGTTCCCAAACAGAGGTTCAACCAAGCTCAAAAGAGAATACCCAAAGTTCCTGTTGTAACCGCTCACAAACACTCACCTGTTCTAGCTTTGGAAGAAACAGAATTCACCAAGATTTTAGGCAGCAAGATAGATGCAGCCTTCTGTAGTACTTCCAGTACTGTCTCTTACAAACCCAGTACCTCTTTAAGTAAGTCAGTAACACAAGACTCTGGTATGCCTACGTCCAACCAGCTTTCAACAATTGCAAAGAAAAAAGTTGTAGTAACAAAAGTAAGACTACTTCCACCACTCCAACAGATAAGATCAATGAACCTGCTCCAAACTTAGCCAATCTACTCAAAACTCTGAACAAAAGTGAGGTAGGTATTACCCTCATAGCATTCTGAGAAGATATTCAAGGTTCTTATATCAAACTAGCCATCAATCTTCATTGGGAAAGGTTTTCTATCCTCCAATTCTGTGGCCCAGTGGTTATGTAGTCTACTCTTATGCTGGCCCTAGAAAATCCCTATGTAATCTCCACAAAGAGGCTCAAAGCAGGGAATAACATTCATTGGTGTATACCTCGGGTGAAACTTGTAAGGTATGACCAATTATACCTACAAGTCTTCTCCTTTGATGGGATATACTTGCCAGACAATAAGAACTCTTGTGCCCTCAAATTTCTTGAACTGGTCTTTTTGGCATGGGCTGATCCTCAGTCTGCTGTTGGCCTGGTGCCCTTGTGGCATGGTTCAGATAGCCATGAATACTGTTTGCAAAGAGCAACAGGTACTAAGCTAGAGCTCCTAAGCTATAGTCAAGCAGGAAGTAGACAATCCATGACATTGGTTGGAAACTTGGTGCTTAGTGGCTCCAAAGTTGTATATCACTAAAGGCTCCACCATATGCCCAAATATATTGAATGGCTGTTGGGAGTCATGTACTCAGTAGGAGGCAAAACACCTGAGGAATATGCCCAGCGGGAAAGCCTTCTCTGGGAGTGCATCTTGCTTGGACTTGCTTTTCCTTATTCAATTGGCATTAGCCGTGTCAATTTCCTTCCCGTCAACAATTCTCTGTTTCTTCCTTTTGCATTCCATTGGCTACCTAGTGTTTGGATAACCTACACAGCCATTGCCAAAGTTCTCATCCAGTTGCATCTGGGGTTAGAGGCAGCAGTATCTCAATAAAAAACCAGTTGCTTAACCCTAATAATTCTTCTTACTATAAGCTTTATCTCTTCTTGATGCAAAAAGGATAACAACCCATGGACTATTTTCATTAGGTTTTTCTTTTTCCAAATTGTTATCCATAAAGGGGTTTATGTTTGATCTATTGGAGCCTTGCACATGTACTGCGCATGGACTTGAGTGATCAGTTGGCCAGTTTTCAGATCCTTGAGGATATAACTATCTACTCCCACTTTCTGGACTACCTTGACCAGACCTTGCCATAACAAGGCAAGTTTACTTTTGTGACCGTACCCTTGGTTGCTGTAGAAATATACCAAGCTTTCTATTTTTTATGCAGGAAGGGAAGGTTGGGTTTCTACCACATGATCCATATCTTTCTCCTTTGTTGCTAAGTTGGTAGAGTACACCTCAGACTTTAACTTTATTAGCGTCTGTGCTAGTCTCTTCAAATAAGCATCAGGGTAAGGAGATTGTTAGTTTTAACTAAACTGTAGAGGTTTGGCGTGAGACTTGGCTGTTGACCATAAAGAAGCTGAAAGGGACTTTTTCCAGTAGCCCTGTAGAATCCTATGTTATACGCAAAGGTAGCTGCCGGAAGATATGTATCCCATTCCGTTTCATGCTGGTGACTAAGCTTCCTTAAGATCTGTACCAGGCTTCCATTTGTCCTTTCTACCATTCTGTTTGTTTGGGGATGGTATGGTGTTGACAGAGTGCCACAGATAATCATAAGTTTGTTCAGTCTGGGTATCATGTATCCTGTGAAGTTGGTCCCATTATCTGTTAGCAATGTCTGGGGGCAGCCATGTTTGTAGAGTATGTTCTTTAAAATAAACTTGGCTGTGGTCAGCGCCAACTGGTTGGGAATTGCTTTTGTTTCTACCCATTTTTTAAGCTGATCTACTGCTACACTAATGAACTTGTTCTTGCTAGCAGTCAGTGGAAGGAGGCCTACTACATCTATAGCAACGGTATGAAACGCAAAACCAGGTTGAATTAGCCGGTGCTGATAGCGCAAGACCTTAGGTTGCTTGATTATACAGTCATGACAAGTGGTCAGGGTTTCCGCTACGTCCAAGTGCATACCTTCCCAGTAACAATGCTGCTGTAGCAGATTGAGGGTCTTATGGATACCACCATGACCCACAGTACAGTGAGCTGATACTACTGCATCTGTCTGTAAGGATGGGCAAATGTATGGTAACTACTTCCCTTTATATAACTTAAAAAGCTGATTGTCCTTGACACGGGTGTCCACCGCAAGAGCCTTCAGAATTTTCTGAATCTTGAGCGGCTCCTCCCCCCACATAGAAGGTTTCAGCATCAGTTTGTTTTAAAGTTTGTCTGCTGCTGATGAGACCAAAGCTATGGTAGGAAGACAGGAAAGACAGTCTGCATTCTGGTGCATGACTCCCGTGTGATGGATTATCTTGTAATCATAGGCTTGTAGCTTAATAGTCCATTGTGCCAGTTGTCCTTCCAGATCCTTCAGGGTTTTCAACCATTCAAGCAAGGCATGATCAGTTACCACAGTAAAGTGTACTCTGTTAAGGTACACTCTAAATTGTTGGCAGGCATAAATGACTGCCAAGCATTCTCTCTCAGTGACTGTTTAATTCCTTTTGTGACTATTGAGTGTGCAAAAACAATAACCTACAGGATGGTCTTGATCATTGTCTTCCAACTGAGAAAGAACAGCACCAATTGCTGTCAAGCTGGCATCTGTGTGCACAATGAAAGGGCGCTCAAAATTAGGATAGTAAAGTACTGGCTCTGTTACTAGGGTGTCCTTCAAGTCCTTGAAGGCTTTCTGGCATCCTTCTGTCCATGAGAACTCAACATCATTTTTCAACAAGTGAAATAGTGGTCCTCCTAGGCCGGCAAAGTTCATTATAAAGCGTCTATAATAGCCAATCATCCCTAAAAACACCTGGACATCTCTCTTGTTGGAAGGCGTTTGCATGTGTGTGATAGCTTTGACCTTGGCAGGAACAGGCCGCAAGCCATCCTTACTGATAATACAACCAAGGAATTCCAGATGTTCCTTAAAGAATTTACACTTCCTTGGTTTTAACTTGAGGTTGGTAGCAATCAGACGCTAAAATACTGCCTCAAAGTGGTCCAAATGCTGGCCAAAAGTTCAGGAAAAGACTTTAATATTGTCAAGGTAAACCAGAACACAAGTCAACTTGAGGTCTTCCATCACAGAGTCCATGGCCCTTTGGAAAGTTGCAGGAGCATTTGCAAGTCCTTGTGGCATCCTGGTAGGTTCAAAAAGGCCTTGCTCTGTAATAATGGCACACTTTTCCTGGTCTGCCTTTGGAAGGTCAATCTACCAGTATCTGCTGATCAGATCTTTTGCGCTGAAGTATTTTGCACCACCCAGCTTGTCCAATGTGTCATCAATGCAGGGCAATGGATAAGAGTCTTTTTTTGTAACAGAGTTCAATTTGCAGTAGTCCATTACTACGCAGTTCAACCCATCCTTTTTCTTTACAATTAACAATGGGGAAGACCAAGGGCTTTTGCTGGGTACCAAAAGACCAGATGCAAGTAACTTCTGTAGTTCTTCATTGACAATGGCTTGGTTGGCCAGACTGCGCCTTATTGGCCTAGAGCGTATAGGGGCAGTGCCTTACATATCCAAAACATGTTCAACTCCCAGAGCTTTCCCTAGGTATTGATTATTTGCAGCAAACATGTCCTTTTATTTCTCAAAGAGACAAATAGCTTGGTCCTTCTGGTCTTCTGTTGGTCCATTTAAAGACTTGCGTGGAATAAGCGACAGAACGCTCAGCTGGTTGCAAGGTAGTGCAAATTCACTGAACTCACCAAATGGGGTGGCATCCATAAGACTAGAGTTCTCTTCCATCTTCATGTAGCCTAGCAGTTGGTGTTTCTTCACCTTCAGCAATTTATCAGAAAGGTTCCCCAAGAGTACCAGAATCTCTTCTGATGATGGCATGACAATACCAGGTAGAATCCAAGGTTCCAGTTTCAAACCATTGTGAAGTCCAAATACTTCACCATGCATACCTTTAGGGAAACTGAGACTTAGACCTGTATTGTTAATCACTTGAGGCCCAATTGGAATGGAGAATTCACTAGAGGAATATAAGGGGATCACTCTCTACTCCTTAGTGGCCAGAGGTAGAACCTTGATTTTGCATTGACGCAAGGTGTATGCTACTGGCATATCTCCATCAGCATATTCCATATTAATATAATGGATTTTCTTTGTAGGGAGGTCTCTTGGTCTGTCACCATGATAGAACATTGGTATCAAGTGACCCAGAATGCTGAAGGTTCTATCCCAATGATTGATGATAGTTCTGTAGGTTGCCATGAAGCTGGTACCAATCAAGATATCATAGCTTTTGTTGCGCAACACTATTGCCGGGGCAGTTACCACCAATTTATCAAAATAAAGTGGTAAGGATGAATAGGCTCCCAAAGCTTTTGTTTTGTCAGGTCCTGCAGTACCAAATTCCTCATTATAGTCTAAATCAGGCGCAAGTTTCAGTTTTTTTACTAGCCTGGTCAACACAATGTTCCCTGGAGCTCCAGAGTCCAGAATGGCCCTTATCCAAAGTTTGTGAACCACCAGTTCAATGTAAGTGCAATTGTGTTGTTCTCTGTAATAAGGGGAGGTAATTTTGGTAACCTTATGAACGTCCAATCCTTTAAACTGAGCAAGAAACAACTCCAGTGCAGTTGTTAGGTTGGGCTTCAGGGATTTCAAGGTATCCAAATTTGTGGAGACTTGTACCAACCTCAATAGTTGAGACAACTTTTTGACGCTATCACTCTTGTGGGTGAACTTGGTGTATGGCATGCAAAGTTGTTCAGTGTAGGGTATAGAGATAGTGTCAACGGCTTCCTTGGAAGGCAACCGCCAGAATTAACTCATTCTGAAAGTAGCCTTACTGAATGTCAACAATTTTTTGACATTCAGTAAGTTGACATTATTTTGCTATTTATCCGCGGGAATTGGGCATTTCCAAAACTAAGCTAATTTTTCATAGTGAATTATTAAGTCAGAATTGCAAAATTAAAAAGGAACAGACATAATGTAGACACCATTTAAACAAAGGCTTAATTTTAAGCCAAAAAACTAATATAATTTACTATGAAAATGTAAGTTTCTTTGTACTTTTACATTAAGGTCAACTAAAGTAAGTAATATCTGGATGTTGACCCCAAATAAGAATTCATAAATTTCTTAATAAAATACACAATATTCTAAAAATAACTACTTTTTATATTTTATACTACTGTTTTTATTAAATATATATTACAATAAGCATTGAACAAAGACATATGCCAACTTTCAGAGCATTATTTGTATTATTTAGATATTTACTGTTATTTTAAACTCATCAGATAAACTATAGCTTATTTCCGGAAGTCCACTTAAGCCAACACACATATGTTAAAACTAGAATTTATATATGTAATTATAATGTCAACTTTGTGTCAAATTGATGTGTTGCCTAAATTGCAACAAAGGGGTTTGGCTAAGCAAACAAAGTGACATAATTTAAGCAAGATTTAATAGGAGAGTTACTATAAAAGAACGCTGACTGCCTGAATGTTGACACCTTGACTCATTTATTAATAAAACACTGCTGCTTAACAAAAAGCACATATACAATGGTACAATAATTCAGTTCAAAGTACCCAGGGCTGTACTTTAGACTTCCCTCTACAATCCCTATTATTTAGTTTTTATAAGTTACATATGCAACTCTTTAATTTTTTAAATTTAAAAATAATCAATTTTAGCCTTAAAAAACCAACTCTGGAAAATATTAACCAAGCTTTATAAGTGATTTACATAGTGTTTTTCCACTTTAATGCTGACTGTCAGTATGTCAACATCAAAATTAAAGCGTTTTTTATGCTGAAAAACTAAATTAAATATTTTTGACTACTGTGACTAACAGAATGTTGACTTTTTATTTAAACATGGGTTTTTTCTATTATTTAATAGTAAACTAGCTCCAAAATTACTTTCTATACTTCTATAAACTATTTACTTAATAATAAAATTTAAAACAAGTGCTTATTATTTAATTTTATTTATGTCTCACAAGATTATTCTTACTTTATAAACTCTACTCTAATTATTGTAGGTCAAATCTTCCTAGAAGCCACAAAATAACCCCAAGTCAACCAAGAAAGTACCCAAAGCCTCTGGAAAGGCCCAAAGTCCCTACCCCAACAAAAAACTAGCCAAAGAGCCCTCAACAAAACAGAAGACAAAGGAGAAGACCCCAGACCCTGAAAGCAAAGAGCCTTCCCCTGCCCCCTCCTCTTCTCCAAGCTGGTATCAATCAGAAGGAGATGAGGTTCCACTAAACAAGCAAGGAAGAAAGAAGATACCCAAGAGTCCAGAACCCCAGCCAAGCCCAGATGAATCAAGCTCAAAGGAATCAAGTCCCAAGGAATCAAGCTCATCCCAGTCCAGAAAGTGCAAGAATCCAACTCCAGATAATTCCCCTCCACTGCCCAAAAAATCTGCACCTCCATCCTCCTCATCAAGTATCAATAAAGAATATCCTGATGATTACCTGTCTGACTATCATCAAGCACCAATTGGCCCATGGGATCCCCTAAAGGTTCACAATATATGTAACGTCAAAGGAGAGTTTAAGCTCCCAAAGAAGCTCCCTTGGGTTTTCCCTCTAATGTCTGTCAAAGGAGGTGCAAGTTTAGTCTGTGATGACTATGTTTTCAATTGCAACAATCAGAAGAGAGCAGGAAAAAGCAAACATTATGTATTTGAAGATAGAAGCTGTGCTTCCAGAATCAATACAGAAGGATGGGATAAAGTCACTAGTGAAAAAGGAGAGCACACATGCAATGCTCCAATAAATCTTATTAAAAAGCTTCTAAAGTGGTACCTCTACCAAATGGTCCCAGTCTCCAAAGATTTCAAGGCTTCTGATCTGGCAGTTAAGGCCACCACACACCTAAGTAATGAGAACCTGAAGCTCATCCCTGACCGCAACCAGTTAGTGAAGTACATATGTGACAAACGCTGTGACCTAGTCCCCCATAATAAATCAGCCATGGTTCAAGGAGAGTTAGTCTTGACAGAGGAGTTAAAGATGTTCAATGGTGATGAGGTATTCCTTTTACATGATGATGGTCCTACAGCAGAGTCAAGAATCATATGCTATGCTAAACAACAGAACCTGGAGCAGTTGAGGGATTCAGAGACCTGGTTATGTGATGGTACCTTTGCAATATGCCCCTGCCTTTTTTACCAACTATGGGTTGTACATTCTCTTATTGAAGGCAAGGTGCTCCCATTTGCCTACTTTCTGCTTCCTGGGGAAACAGAAGAGATCTACACAAGGGCCTTTAAAATCCTTCAGGAGGGCATCAAAGCCCTACCCAGTAATAGAAAGAGTCCCCCTGGCCATAACACTAGAGCCAATCCAGATGATGATGAAAAGGATGAAGCCACCCTTGCTGCAGAACAAGAAGCTCAAGATAAAGCACTTGGCCCCTCAACTATAATCATGGACTATGAAACTGCCCAGTATAACGCTTTTGTAAATAACTTTGATGGAGAGGTACAGAGGTGTTTTTTCCATTATCAACAGGCTGTCAACAGGCAACTAAAGGGTCTACCTGAGCTCAGCAAGCTCCACCGTCTAGATACATCAGGAAAATGCAAGTTCTTAATTCAGCAGTTTGTAGCACTAGCCTTTGTAAAGCCAGAGCATGCTGGAAAAGCCTTTGAGCTCCTATGCCAGGATCCATATGCCAAGAAACATGATGGTGCATTCTACTCTTTCATTGAATATTATGAACCACAGTGGATTGGATGTAAGGTCACTAAGTGCCGGAGCAAGCCCAAAGCCAAAGCCAACTGGAACTGGAACTGCTACCAGGCAGTTCTTAAGGATGAGATGAAAACTACTTCATCTTTAGAGGGCTGACATAAGCATATCAAGTCCTCCTTTGGAATCAAGCCCAGATACAACACCTTCACAGGCACCTCAAATTCCAACAGGGGAAGACTGCTGCATCCATCAGAGATATTGAGAACCGCCAATCTAAGAAGAAGAGAACCACCAAAGAGAAACAATATCAAGAGAAGATCAAGGATGTTGTCAAGGTCAAATATAAGCTTTCAGAGATTGGAGAATACATCAAGAAGATTGCCACAGTTCTTAATGGCAACCAGGTTATTACAGTCTAGCTTTTCATTAAATTTATTGATTATTGCCTAATTTTTTATATAGTTCTTATATATTAAGTAAAGTTTTTTAAGTAAATAGCTATTCTAAATAACTCATTAATAATTTATGATACTATTTTTATAAAATAATTGATTTTCTATTGATAGTTTGATGCTTTAGACTGTATTACATGGCCTATATTGGTATTTTACTAGTAAATTATATGTTTTTTGTAGTTTTAAATATAGAAAAAACTTTATATTCCTGTTTCTGATTGCTATATTTTGCTATAATACTCGAAATTTTATGTAGTACCTTTTTGTATATTAGATTTATTTTGTTTTTATAAGTGGGAAAAAAATTCATTATAGTAAAGATAGCTAATTTCATAGTAAATTAAAATAAAAGTGTATTTTTATGAATTTTTTTTAATATTCATGTATAATTTTTTATGGACTTTTTAAAATTTATGTTGTCACATTACCCTAAAAAGTTTCTTGAAGCTTAATTTTTATTAAGTAAAGTGTTCAGGAAACAGGTTTCTGCTTACTAAAAAGGTGTCAACATTTAGTAGTCTGTATGAGTTAAAACTTAATTCTGAATTTTCAATGCTGTTGACATTAAAGCATTTTTAATTCTGATTATCAACATATAGTAAGTCAACTTGCGGAATGAGTTAATTCTGGTGGTTGCCTCTTGGAAGGTATACTCTCCGTATGGATTGCTTGCTTCCTTGTAACTGTTTTGACAGCCAAAACCCTATGGAGCAAGTCTTTGCTTATTTCTTTTTTATCTTACATATATCTTTTGGGGCAAGCTTCTTGGTCCAACAGGCTGATGTTGCGGTCAGGAGCGTTGGGATCTGGGTCAATAGGTGGAGAGGGTCAGGAACTACTAGCAGTCAGGGTTTTCTCCTCAACCTGACTGCTTAGCAGTTTTTTGACTCCTTGCTGTCTTCTTCTCTGTCATCTTCTTCATCCTTGTCATCACTTTTGTCTTCCATGTTGTCTTCCTGGTTCAGGTGGCGCACATTAGTCTTGGGTTGCTTGCAGTCCCAAGAAAGATGTCCTAATTGCCCACACTTGTAGCAGGTGTGATTGTTTGTTGTGTTGTTGCCTGGGGGTGTAGCTACAATTGTAGGTTTCTTAGGATAGTCCTTATCCCAAGTCTTGCCTTTGGAATCTGTAGAAGAGGACAAAGTGGCTTTCTTATAGTTGGGAATGGGGGCTTTGAACTGTTCCTTAAAAGATCCCAAATTATGCATGAGCTCAGGGACCGTTCTTGCACTATATATTCCAGATTTGAGAGCAATAGAAAGCTCTCTATTGGGACGCACATAGTTAAGAAGTGCTCCTTTTACATCAACAAAAGTGGTGGCTCCCATGGAGACTAGTATCTGTGCTTCCAAGTAAAATTGTTCTGAGAAATCCATTAGGCTTTCCCCCTTCTTTATCTTCCCTTCTGTGAACTCCATTTTGCGGCAAAATAAGGCTTCTTTGCTGCCAAACTCCGCAATGAGGGCCCTGGATAAATTCTTGAAAGTCCAGCCTTGTTCCAGAAGTCTTGGAATTATTATTGTCTGGGTCTCTGAATCCAAACAATTAAAGATGGTTGCATTCTTCATGGCCTTGTCCTCCCCATGCATAGAGTTATTGTATAGCCAGAGGAGCATGCGGACATTGGCCTTTTTGTCAAACTTTGGCAAGTTTGTTGGTTTGAAATTTGGGATCACAGCAGAAGTGCTAAAATTATAACTTCTTCTAGGTGGGGGTGAGGTATTTCTCTGGTTTGAGGCACAAAACCGTGCTTCCAAAGCCTATCCCTGGTGTTGTTGCTAGTCCTGGAAGTAGAGGCAGCAGCGCCAGGAAGAGGTGTTTCACTGCTATCCAGAACTGGTTCCGCTATGTACATCTTCTTCATTGTACGGCCTATGTTGTCTTCATTGCTCTCATAACTATGAGAGGAGCAATGGTCCTCTGACATTTCCTGGCTGACTGTGGATAGGACACTTTGACTCCTTCCTATGATCTTCTGGGGACCTGTTTCCAGCACAGTTTGGCTGGAGTAAACTTTAAGTAACTGCTCTACTTGTCCTTGTAGATGCAGAATGTTGCTACATTGCAATTGTACTTCTTGAGCCAGGTCTTTTATTGTGCAATTAACTGCATGCAGTTTGTCTTCAAACTTCTCCATACGTGAATCTTGTTTTTCAAACATCACATTGTTCATTTCCTGCATAGCCCAATGGTTGTTGCTAAATGCTGCCAGATTATCTTCTGAGCAGTCATGGTTGTGATTGATTGATTTTATCAACTTGGGAAATTCCACGTTGAAATGATTAAAGTCAGAGAGGGATTTCTGAAGGCCTTTGTCAATCTTGCTGACGTGTTTAGATAGCTCCTCATGTCCTGTTAGATAATGGCGGTGACTTCCTTATTGCCTTCCACTGCAACCCTGTCTTTTATCAGTCTTACAGAACAGCTGAGCGACTCTACCTCACTACATAGGTAGAAAAAAGGTGGCTTCTGCACCCTTTACATGGTGAGTTACTGTGCCTAGCCAATTATTATCCAATCCTTTGTGCTCCAGCATAGTCCCAACCATTGTGGACATGTAGTTTGTCAGGCGTTCCTCAAGCTGTGCTGACCAGTTTGCCGTGAAGTTTTGGTGGATTGCCAAGTGATTCAATTGGTGACTGATACTGGTCATAGAGCTTGTAAGTTTTTCATACAGACGACAGAGGAAAGCCTGCTGATTGTTTATCAAGTTTCCCTGATGCAAGATCAGGGATAGTTGATAACCCAGGTGGGTCCAGTTGTGGCAGATGGCAGGATGTGCAAAGCTGTGAATATACTCCTTAGCTTGTTTGATTGTTTTCATCTGTATTCAAAGCTGATTTGGAGTTATCCCTGTGAAATTTTGGAATTTCTCTTTAGCTGTAATGCCGTACAAGGGTAGTACAACAAGCTTTTTGTGGGCTTCCCCATTCTGGTACGCACCTTGGTCCGTAACGCCAATAGCTTGCTCCAGCTGTTGCTGGGTAGGCTCCACGTTTCTGTCTACCTCTAGAGGCACTGGGACATTGAGGTGTAGAGAGTACTGATCCTCTCTTAGGCAGGGATGCTGCACGTCAGTCATAAACTGACCAAAAGCCATGATTTTGTTAGGCAGACCATCTCTTGTTCCAGCAAGGCAATTGATCTCCGAGAATAACCCATCAGGGTGGTCCTGAAGGTGGCAAAGGAAAGCGTGGAGAAGGTTATCTCCATCTCCTCCCTGCACAAAAAACGAGTCCCCAGTAGGGCAACAGTTATCATTGGACTGATGCATGCTATGAGTGAGCACTAATGTTGTATTTCTGCGTAGAGTTGGTAGTTGCTTTCACTTAACTCAAAATACAATCCTTCTATTACTAAAGATTAGGTCAAGATAAGTATCTAGCCTAATGTATATAATAAAGTTAAAGTATGTAAATTTGATCTTTTATTTAATCAATCAAGAAGGGAGTTTTATAGTAACAGAAGAGATCAACAAGAGGCACAGAACGCCAGGAGCAACTGAGTACAGCCTTGTTTCCTCTATCCTTAGCCCACTATTAAATTTACAATTGGCTGATCATTAGTTAATATGAACTCAGGAGATAACTTGGTTGATCATTTGACCTTGTTATCATCCAGAGCAAGAGTACCATTGTTCCATGATTCACTGAGCTTAATAGATCAAATGAGTGAGTATAGTGATGGCTAGTTTACAACCAATCACTTCCCAACAGTACTCCAAACAGTTGGGTGGACGTAGTCTTGGCAGCGGCAGGGGTCTTCATTGGGCAGTCAGGTTGCAGTGTTAAGGGCAGAGTCATGGGAACAAGGTAGGCAGGCAGATAATTGTACTTGCCTTTGAACAATAAGGGCGGCACCTCAATCCTCTTTCCTTCACATTCTATGTATTCAGTTTCTCTAGTCCTAGCCAAAGGATTGGCAATGAGGATGGTCTCCAAGTTGTACTCTGCGTAGACGGGTTTGGGCGGGTATTTGGTAAAATGCACAGGTCCAAATGGGGCTCCTGAGGGACAGTATAGTGCCTGGGAAGGGTTAGCAAGTTGGTCTCCAGAGGGGCTGGTGCCTGATGGTCTACTTAGCCAGAGTTAAGATGGAAGATTGCTAAGACTAGATAAGGTAAGTTTGTTCAAACCAAAGGTTCATAAAACTTTATTATCAAAAATGACAATATGGTCATCACCATACCGCCAGGGCTTTTATACCATGGGTTTTTGTGTCTTCAATTTTTGCAGGGTTCAGGTTTTCAGACAAGGCACTGGCAGGGCATGGATCTTGGCTTAGAGTCTTGAGGGCAACATATCCAGGTTGTGCCTGCTCTGGTGAACAGAAGTGGCAATGCTTTGTTCTGCTGCTACTGCTCACCACGTCACCTGAGTAGTTCAATTGTACTACCCCTTCTGGATGGGAGACTAGCAGCTGCTGGTAGTCATTGGCAAAATTAGCAGTAGGTTTTTTAACCTCCTTAAGACAAGCTACATCCTCTGCATAGGTCTGGATCTTTGGTGACGCAAGTTTGGCAGCAATCTGGTGACCATTTGGAGAATTGTCCTCAGGAGCCTGGCAGGTCTTGGAGTAACTTGACAACTTGGGTTTGCAATTTAACAAGTTGGTGGGTTTCTGTCCACTTTGTGTGACTTGAGTAGTATTTGGAGGTTCAGGGTTTGATTCCAGGGTCTCCAATGTTGATTTTGAACCTCCAGTATTAACACTTGGCAGGTTAGCAGGTTTCCATTCCTCTTGGTTAGGGTCATATATCTCTGGTGCTCCAGGGTTTGACCCAACCAGAAGTTGGGTGGTTTCCTGTCCACTCTGGTCAACATAAGGCTTTCCCTGAGACCCAGGTTTCAATTCCCAGGTTTTCAATACAAGTATTGAAATGTCATTCATGACAGAGGGCATCATTGACAACCTTGGTGACAGTTTGATCTTTGGTGGTTGGGATGACCTGACAAAGAAACCAGCAGATCAGTTGGTACAAGGGATCAAAAGGCTTGGCGCAGTCATGACCAGTAGTCAAGGCCTTGAATCTAGAACCTGTATGTAGTGAGCCTAGCAGGGCACCCAACATTATCACGTTTATAGTGATATTGGCGGATCAGTTTCTTTGCATTGTTACAGCTGAAACTGTAGCTCTTTTAAACAAAACTGGCTCCTCCTTTCTTAGTCATTATGGGGTGGATGGCTGGGTATGTGGTGGGCACAGCAAAGGTGCCATTTTGGTTGCAGATATTGTGGATGGTGTATTGATCCCAGAGCTCAATTTGCCCATCTGCAGGAGCACCTGGCTCAGGCTCCTGTTCCCCTTCCTCTTAAGGCTCTGAGGTGAGAGCAGAGTGGCAGTTGAACAAATTCTCTTGGGGGTCTGGAGGGGAGTAAACAAGAGAGTGGGAAGGGGTTAAACTTGTTTCCCCAGATTCAGAGCAAGGTGTGGGTGTCTTGGGGGAGCTTTACCCTTAGCAGGCTGCTTTTTAGGGGTAGTTTTGGCCTTTTTGACCTTGAGAGGAGTGGTATTGGACTTGGAGGCCTTGGTGGCCTTGGGCGCAGCTTTGGTGGTAGGCTTGGGAGGCATCTAAAAGTGAATTAGTATCAAAATATGGTAAATTTGGAATTTGTTTTTAAAGAGAAAAATGATAATGTTTTTAATATAAAAGTAGTAATACTTTTTACATAGAATTGTAGAGAAAGTCTTAAAATATATAATAAACTGTAATGGTTTCTTTTTTAAAAAATATTTTTTTATTAATAACGCAAGTATGCAAACCTTTGAGTTTTGACTGAAAACTTGCAGTCAAATTGGTGTTTTTAAAGTGACATAATTGAGGTGCATAGCTCAAAAACATAGTTTTTTTGACCATTTTTATATTAAATTAAGAAATTTACATTAGAGCTACCTAAACCAGGACAAAGAGTGAAACCTGAATTTCTCAAAAACTAGCTTATACAGCTGGGGTTAAAAAATACCCAGTTGTTTAGAGGAGATAAAAAATATATATTTGCAAAGTTTAAGGCAATTTATTACATTTTTTTATTAATATGAGTTTTAACATCAATTAGTACTTTTGAAAAGTGGAAAGCAAGAATCATGGTGGGGGAATTGATATAGCGTAGCCTAGCGTCATATGTAATTTCCCCTTATTTTCCCTATTCATTGTGCTCATCAAATTGATTGGGTGATATGAAACTTGGTGGAATTTGAAGTGACATAAATGGAAATAGTGTAATCACCCCCTTTCATATTAAAATCACTATTAAAATATTTTATTAAGAGAACCCTTATCAACATAACCATGTATAATAAAGTTATAAATTACATATAACAAAACTGGTTTTTTTTACCCAGAAATGACAATCACTAGAAGGACTATCATAGTGGAGTTATTTAAGGTAGTTCTTAGTATAAGTGTCTTGAATTAATACTCTAGGAACATCTTCTGGCACTATACAACAGGCTTTGTTTTAGTTTGGGTATAAGTTTATTTTAGTTAAAGATAAATGGTAGGACACACCATTTATCTTTAACTAAAATAAACTTATACCCAAACTAAAACAAAGCCTGTTGTATAGTGCCAGAAGATGTTCCTAGAGTATTAATTCAAGACACTTATACTAAGAACTACCTTAAATAACTCCACTATGATAGTCCTTCTAGTGATTGTCATTTCTGGGTAAAAAAACCAG
The DNA here is from genome assembly GCA_014839935.2 of Entomophthora muscae. Classification (NCBI taxonomy): domain Eukaryota; kingdom Fungi; phylum Entomophthoromycota; class Entomophthoromycetes; order Entomophthorales; family Entomophthoraceae; genus Entomophthora; species Entomophthora muscae. Next base: position 61,585 of record QTSX02006634.1, on the reverse strand, counting down.
TTTTGTTATATGTAATTTATAACTTTATTATACATGGTTATGTTGATAAGGGTTCTCTTAATAAAATATTTTAATAGTGATTTTAATATGAAAGGGGGTGATTACACTATTTCCATTTATGTCACTTCAAATTCCACCAAGTTTCATATCACCCAATCAATTTGATGAGCACAATGAATAGGGAAAATAAGGGGAAATTACATATGACGCTAGGCTACGCTATATCAATTCCCCCACCATGATTCTTGCTTTCCACTTTTCAAAAGTACTAATTGATGTTAAAACTCATATTAATAAAAAAATGTAATAAATTGCCTTAAACTTTGCAAATATATATTTTTTATCTCCTCTAAACAACTGGGTATTTTTTAACCCCAGCTGTATAAGCTAGTTTTTGAGAAATTCAGGTTTCACTCTTTGTCCTGGTTTAGGTAGCTCTAATGTAAATTTCTTAATTTAATATAAAAATGGTCAAAAAAACTATGTTTTTGAGCTATGCACCTCAATTATGTCACTTTAAAAACACCAATTTGACTGCAAGTTTTCAGTCAAAACTCAAAGGTTTGCATACTTGCGTTATTAATAAAAAAATATTTTTTAAAAAAAGAAACCATTACAGTTTATTATATATTTTAAGACTTTCTCTACAATTCTATGTAAAAAGTATTACTACTTTTATATTAAAAACATTATCATTTTTCTCTTTAAAAACAAATTCCAAATTTCCCATATTTTGATACTAATTCACTTTTAGATGCCTCCCAAGCCTACCACCAAAGCTGCTCCCAAGGCCTCCAAGTCCAATACCACTCCTCTCAAGGTCAAAAAGGCCAAAACTACCCCTAAAAAGCAGCCTGCTAAGGGTAAAACTCCCCCCAAGACACCCACGCCTTCCCCTGAACCTGAGGAAACAAGCCCAACCTCTCCCCACTCTCCTTTTGTTTACTCCCCTTCAGACTCCCAGGAGAAGTTATTCAACTTCAACCGCCACTCTGATCTCACCTCAGAGCCTGAAGAGGAACAGGAGTCTGAGCCTGGTGCTCCTGCAGATGAGCAAATTGAGCTCTGGAATCTAAATACCGTCCACAATATCTGCAATCAAAATGGCACCTTTGCTGTGCCCACCACATACCCAGCCAGCTACCCCATAATGACTAAGAAGGGAGGAGCTGGTTTTGTTTACAAGGGCTATAGCTTCAGCTGTAACAATGAAAAGAGCCCTATCTGCCAACATCACTATAAACGTGATAATGTTGGGTGCCCTGCTAGGCTCACTACATACAGGTTCTAGATTCAAGGCCTTGACTACTGGTCATGACTGCGCCAAGCCTTTTGATCCCTTGTACCAACTGATCTGCTGGTTTCAATGTCGGGTCATCCCAACCACCAAAGATCAAACTGTCACCAAGATTGTCAATGATGCCCTCCTTAATTTAAATGACACCCAAATTGCAACTGTTAGTGGTGCCTCTGAATTACAGAGATATCTCACTGATCAGATATATAGTCTGAGCACTGAAGATATCAGTGCTTCATCAATTGAGAAATTGATCCTTACAGAGGAACAAAATCTATCTTGTCATGAGGAGAGATTCCTTCTCCACAACAATGGCCAACATTCCCCTGAGCTAATCATTTGCTTTACCACCTCACAGGATCTGTGCAACCTGCTGAAATGCAAGACCTGGCTTGCAGATAAAAATTTCTCTACCTGCCCAAAGCTATTTAGCAGCTTTGGAACATCCATGGGCAGGTTAGAAATATGGTTCTTTTCCTGGTTTTCTACTTCCTTCCCAACAAAAAGCAGGAAAATTATGTCTGTGCTCTTACAATTTTAAAGGCCAAGTTGAATGAAATCCTCCCAACTATTGAAGAGGAGCCAAAGGAAACTAGAGGGCGCAAGAAAAAGGCCCAGTCACAGGAAGAGGAAGCTACCCCAACCAGGAAGCAGCCAGAAAGCCTTCCCTGCCACAAATATCTGATAGTGGATTTCAAACAGGCTCAGGCAAATGCTTTCATTAGAGTCTTCAAGAGCTCCCCCCAGAGATGCTACTTTCACTTCTGGCAGGCAGTCTGCTGCTGCCTCTAAAAGTGCTCTGATCATCATGAGCTGGTCAACTTTCAAGGCACTAAAGAAGCCAAGGATGTGTTTAATTGCTTTGCTGCCCTTGCTCTTGTGATAAAGGAGGAGATCAATGCATTTTAAAATGCCCTCCTCTGTCATCCTTGTATCCTTGCCAACCAGGAAGCCTTTGCGCCCTTTATTGACTATTTGAAACTCAATGGGTTGGTATTTTTCAGGGGGCACACTGCATCAGAAAAGGCAGTGACTCAATCCAGTGGAACTGCTATAAGCAGGTAAAAGACAGCCTCATCAAGACCACCTCTTCCCTTGAAGGGTAGCATAGCCAGTTTGCTACAAGGGTCAGGGTTCATAAGCCCAATTCAACAAGATAATACTGCATCTAAAAACCCAGCAGGCCATCTCTGCCCGCCTCTTCAAGACTGGCATGAAGTCCAAGGTAACCCCCCAAGCAGACTAAGGCAGTTAAAAAGTACAAAGAGATCAACAAGGTTGTTCTTGCATACTATCCTAAGGATAGAAAGCTTGAGCATCTCCAAGCTATCTCAGTTGCTCTTTCTACCAATGTTTGAGCCCTTTTTCAATAAACAATATTTTATATTATCTCTTACTGTAAATTCAGAACCTAAAGGTAAAAATGCAGGATTGTCAAATTCTTTTGCGTGAACTCACCAACTTAATGGAGTAATTTTCATCCCAGAACAACTTACTTTTTATATAAAAGAATGAAAAATATTCCAGTAAGTTGGTGAGTTCACGCAAAAGAATTTGACAATCCTGCATTTTTACCTTTAGGTTCTGAATCTACAGTATTATCCTTCAGTTCTATCATTCTTTGAATTTTTTTATTATTTGGTACAATTCTATGCTTTTTTTAAAGTATATTTTATAGTTAAAATAGATGAAAAATAGTTGTTTTTGGGTATATTTTAACTTTTGGGCTTTACGCAACCTTGTTGATACTTATTTGCCCCACTTTTTTTGCAGATTTGGAATTCTGAGGCTTTTTTGAAGCCTAGACATTTTTTTAAATTTTATTTTATTTTTAGATATTTTGGGTTATTTTTGGTGTTTCAACAATTAAAATTTTAAAACTGGTTTTTCTTAGTCAAAATGCTGTAAATTGAAATGGTGTTTTTACTATAAAATGGAGATAGCAAAAATTGAGATGGCATTTTTTGAAATAGCTTTTTTGAGATGATGTAATCAAAATGGTGTGTCCTACTTTACCTGGGTATATAAATGAATCATATAAAAGTAACATCAACTAGCCCTAGCCCTTGCCCTTTATACTTCAGGGGGCTGTTCAAAGCTTCCAAACTTATTGCAGAACCCTGGAGATAGCTCAAGGTAGGATATGCAGATCTGTTTAAAAATCCTCTTAGAACAAATAAGCCAATAATTATCATACTAATAAAATATAGAAATAGCATTTCTAACCAGTAAACTTTAAACTTTGTATAAAAAAATATTTTACATACTGTTAAGTAGGAGCTTACTTTTAGCTTCATATAGGGATGCTCAGGAACCAGAGGGATGAGAAAGAGAAGAGAAGATGATACCTTGGTCTGGGAGGTCTAGGCTCAGGGTTAGGCAGTAAGTGGGAGAAAAAGAGAATATGGGTGTGATAGAGACCAAGGGAATTTTAATCAATGGACAACCTAATGCTTGATTTATTCCTTATCAGCCATGGATTTTATTGTCTGATGCAAAGCTGTGACTTATGTGGTAAGAACATATTCTTCTTTAAATAAATTCTCCTTTTAATATGTAATAAAATATGAGAATATAGTTAGCTACTTCCTGCTGGTCAGAAGGGCATGAGCAGCCTTAGACGCTGAGACAAATAGTGTAAAGTTACCTCTTCTTGGCTTTGATAGGACCATTTCCCCCCAAAAAACCAAAAGTTCTCCTCAAATCCAGTCAAACCTCACAATCCACTTGGAAATTTAGAGCATACAATTGATGAGAGATTTGTCCTGGCATACCTCTTCCAAGTTGCTCCACATGGTCCTAACTTCTGTGCCCAACATTGTAAAACCCTTGAAAAATTTTGGATGTTTGTTGGCATGGATTTGCCCCCATTTTAAACAAATTTGACACTGCCAATCATTACTCACTAAGTCAGAGGCTTCATCTAGCCTTAAATTTCAAACATTTCCCCCACCTGCCTATCCTATTATCCCCACCTAATCAGGTTTGAGCCCATAAATCACTCAAATACTCTCCAATCTCCCTGATACAGGGTTGAAAAAATTAGCCTCCAGCCAACCAGGGGACTCCTGCTCCTGGCAACCCTGAAGTTAAAAATACATATCCCTTATAAGTCAAGAAGGCCCTCTGAGAGTCCCTGCTTGTCTATTTTACAATGAGGACTCTTTATTTTTTGGGCTCTTAAGCTTTTGATCAAGTGTTCTAAGAGATCTAAAGCTTTTAGTATTAAAACTTTTGGTATCCTTACCTACTGGCCCCCATGTTTTCAGCCTCCTTCTGATTGGACTCTAAAATCACTGTCAGGGTTAACTGCTTAGCTTACCCTTTTCAATTTTGAAAGCAGTTTGAACCTGGTTCTTATTAATAAAATCAATAAAAAACTTACTCTAAGTTGGTTTTCAGTGGAAATAAAGTGGAACCTTGGTTTTAACCTAATCATTTGAGTATTAAAGGCTCCCCTGTGGCTTTCTGGGCCTCTATCATTTTGCTCAAGCTGTTGCTTCTTAAGTTTCTTTTATGAGATTTCTGATGTGCTTCAAAGCAGGAGATAAATTTGCTACAGTTATACAGAAGTCTTCCAAATTTCCTGATATGATCAAGAATTCTTATCTCTCTGATTAAATTCCTGGTCTTCATCATGGCCCCTGTATAGCTTCTGTTGCAGACCACCTCTATGTATCTCTGGATACAGGTGTCCTCCTTTGCCTTCCTAGTGGGAGAAAATCTTGGTAAGCTCCTGTACCTCTTTGATAATTTTCCTGGTAGGGCACATGACATTCTGTCTACTGGGGAGAAACTTGTCAAGAGCCTCACTTCTGTCAAAGATCTGGATCTACAAGTAGTTTGGCTACCACCAAATCACTTAACATCCAATCATTGCCCAATTTGTTGCCCTTCTAATATACAGTTTGACATATCAAAAATGGCAACCAAGTAATATCACATGACTGTCCAAGTATCCAGTGACTTGAACCCATCCCGCACATGACCAACCCCTATGTTCAATATGACTAAATCTCCGCCACAGCCCAATCTATATAAGTCTAAAATAGTATCCAATAAAAGATACTTCTCTTCTTTCTCAATTCCATATTTGAAGCTTCCCCAAAAGGCGCTCCTCATCACTGGTAGCAGCTACAGTTTTTTACCATGCCCATGAAAGAAAGAATGACTGAACAGAACCTGCCCACCTTTGCTCATGTACTCAACCAGGCCACATCCCAGGAGACCTGGAAGACGTACTTCTGCGCCCACAACATTGACAAAAATATACCTAGTGGATGCACCATGTTTGAAGGTCTGGTCATGCCCAAATCATGTGCCAAGATAATTCAATACAGTCACTCTCTTCAACCATAAACAAACGCACAACCACCTACCATAGTTGAAGTTACTAATACCAAATACATTTGTATTAACAAGTTCTTTGGTAAAAACAAGGAAAATGTCATCAACTGGCTAGACCACTCAGCTGCTAAACTCTGTGCCAGTGACATCCTCCATGAGAAATGGGTCCAGGAAGCCAGCAAGCGCCTGTATGAGGCCACAGCTAACTGGTTTGCCACCTGGGTTGGCTCACAAACTGACAAACAGTTTGACAACTGGGAAGAGTTCAAGGTGGACATCATACACAATTTCTGCGTCACCAAATCCCTCCAAGACATTGCAATCCAGCTCAGCAATCTTCCTCAGAAGACCACTATCACAGCTTACGCCAATGAATTTGAGGAAATACACCGCAAAATTCAAACCCCAGCACAAGCTGGCAATGTAAATACCAGAGCCTCATTCATCAACATAATGAAACCCTCTGTTGCTGCCCTCATTCATCCAGAGGCCAAAACCTCCATGCCTGCGCTCATTGCAGAAGCCAAGCACGCAGAAAAATGCGCAAACATGGAATATGCTGCACACAACAGCAACTGCTCCTCAAATGACAATGGCAGAGAGAACTCCAATGGCAAAAAACACCAAAACACCAATCATAGCAACAACAACTTCAATTGTAACAATGGCAATTGCAGCCAAAGTGCAAACTGCTCTCATCCCAAGAAAGAGGACACCGCTGAAGTAAAAAATGATGAAACAGCAACTTGTTATGAATCTGACCTCACATTCTCTGATCTTGAATGTCTTAAAACAGAGGAACATGAAAAGAGGAGGAAAGGCAGGCTTAAGTGCCCCTGTATCACCCCAACTTGACAAGAAACTGTACCAAGGCACAAACTTTGCTGCCCGCATCTCACATGTCCTGCAATCCTCTATTTTTATAAATGCAAAACTTTAAGATTACTCACAACTTATTGTCTACCCATGCACTTAAAAAGTCTCATACACATAAAATTTTATTTGACTCTGGTTTACAACACACCATGGTTATCAAACCATTTGTAACCAAGTACAAAATACCAGTTGTCAAATCCAACTTCAAATACGCCAGAATGGCAGACAAATCAAAAGTTCTACTTGAAGGCAAAACAAATCCCTTCAGAATTGACCTCCAAGGCATACAAACGTCCATCAAAGGACTTTTCATGAACAACATAAACTACAACATTGTAGCAGGCATAGACTGGTTCACCTGAGTGAACCTCAGCGTATGTTGGAAAACAAAAACCATGACCATCAAACGCAACAAAGTCAATTTTAATATCCTCAGAGAACCCAACAACCATATTCTAAGAGACACAGTATTTACAAGGTCATAAATCAAGACAACTCATAACATCTAACCAAATACAGTACCCTCACATAATGAGGTACACTGAATTCAGTAATATACAAACAACCAAATCTAATGCCCAGAGCTTGTGGCACTCCTAAACAAATACGCTCATGTATTCAAGGAAGAGCTCACAGAGTTACCACCCAAACAGTAGTCAAACATGGCATTGACTTATGTAAAGCCATTCCTAAACCTGCACCTCTCTACAGACTCTTGGTAAGACATGCCATCTTGAATTTCTGCTATCTCAATTTATTAGTAAAAACGCCATTTTGATTTACAGCATTTTGACTAAGAAAAAATGGTTTAAAATTTTTTAGATTTTTTGAACTCCAAAAATTACCCCAAAAATTTCCGGAAATAAAGATTCAAAAAACATTTCTAGGCTTAAAAAAGCCTCAGAATTTCAAATCTGCAATAAAAAAGGGGTCAATTAGTTGCAACATAGTTGCGTAAAGCCCAAAAGTTAAAATAATCCCCAAAACAACTATTTTCATCTATTTTAACTACAAACTATACTTTAAAATAAGCATACAATTGTACCAAATACTAAATAAAACTAAAATAATGATAAAAGTAAAGGAAATAAGAGAGCAAATAAAGGAGTGTTTATTGAAAATAGGCTCAAACATTGGTAGAAAGAGCAACTGAGATAGCTTGGAGATGCTCAAGCTTGCTATCCTTAGGATAGTATGCAAGAACAACCTTGTTGATCTCTTTGTACTTTTTAACTGCCTTAGTCTGCTTGGGGGGTTACCTTGGACTTCATGCCAGTCTTGAAGAGGCGGGCAGAGATGGTCTGCTGGGTTTTTAGATGCAGCATTATCTTGTTGAATTGGGCTTATGAACCCTGACCCTTGTAGCAAACTGGCTATGCTACCCTTCAAGGGAAGAGGTGGTCTTGATGAGGCCGTCTTTTACCTGCTTATAGCAGTTCCACTGGATTGAGTCACTGCCTTTTCTGATGCAGTGTGCCCCCTGAAAAATACCAACCCATTGAGTTTCAAATAGTCAATAAAGGGCGCAAAGGCTTCCTGGTTGGCAAGGATACAAGGATGACAGAGGAGGGCATTTTAAAATGCATTGATCTCCTCCTTTATCACAAGAGCAAGGGCAGCAAAGCAATTAAACACATCCTTGGCTTCTTTAGTGCCTTGAAAGTTGACCAGCTCATGATGATCAGAGCACTTTTAGAGGCAGCAGCAGAGTGCCTGCCAGAAGTGAAAGTAGCATCCCTGGGGGGAGCTCTTGAAGACTCTAATGAAAGCATTTGCCTGAGCCTGTTTGAAATCCACTATCAGATATTTGTGGCAGGGAAGGCTTTCTGGCTGCTTCCTGGTTGGGGTAGCTTCCTCTTCCTGTGACTGGGCCTTTTTCTTGCGCCCTCTAGTTTTCTTTGGCTCCTCTTCAATAGTTGGGAGGATTTCATCCAGTTTGGCCTTTAAAATTGTGAGTGCCCAGACATAGGTTTCCTGCTTCTTATTTGGGGGGAAAAAGACCAGGGGAAGAATCAGATTTCCAACCTGCCCATGGATATTCCAAAGCTGGCTAAAGAGCTTTGGAAAGGTGGAGAAAGTGCCATCTGCAAGCCAGGTTTTGCACTTGAAGAGGTTGTGCAGATCCTGGCTTGTTGCAAAGCAGATGATACTCTCTGGGGCATGTTGACCATCATCATGGAGGAGAAATCTCTCTTCATGGCAAGATAGTTTTTTCTCCTCAGTAATGATCAATTGGTCAATGGAGCTTGCACTGACACCTTCAGTGCTCAGAGCATATCTTTGATCAGTAAAATATCTCTGTAGTTTTGAGGCGCCACCAACAGTTGCTAGTTGGGTATCATTTAAATTGAGGAGTGCATTGTTGACAACCTCAGTTGCAGTTTGATCCTTTGTGGTTGGGATCACCTGGCAAAGAAACCGGCGGATAAGTTGATAGAGAGGGTCAAAAGGCTCAGTGCAGTTGTGGTTAACAGAAAGGACCTTAAATCTGGTGAACCCATAAGTTGTGAGCCTTGCTGGGCAGCCAACGTTATCACGTTTGAAGTGATGTTGGCGGATGGGCTTTTTCTTGTCATTACAGCTGAAGCTGTAGCCCTTGTAGACAAAACTGGCTCCCCCTGTCTTTGTCATAATTGGATAGCTGATAGGGTATGTTGTTGGCACAGCAAAGGTGCCATTTTGGTTGCATATATTGTGGATAGAGTTAAGATCCCAGAGCTCAATTGGCTTATCTGCAGGAGCACCAGGCTCAGTCTCCTGCTCCTCTTTATTCTCAGGCTCTGAAGTGAGGTCAGAATGGCAATTGAAGTTAAACAACTTCTCTTGAGGATAAGAGGGGGAGTAAAAAAATGGAGAATGGGGAGGGGTAGGACTGTTTCCCTCTTGTTCAGGTGACAGAGTTAGGGTCTTGGGGGTAACTTTGGCCTTAGCAGGCTGCTTTTTAGGGGTATTTTTGGCCTTTTTGACCTTGAGAGGAGTGATCTTGGACTTGGAGGCCTTGGTGGCCTTGGGTGCAGCTTTGGTGGTAGGCTTGGGAGGCATCTAAAAGTGAATTAGTATCAAAATATGGTCAATTTGGGGGTTGTTTTTAAAGAGAAAAATTAGAATGTTTTTAATATAAAAGTATCAATTTTTTTACATAGAATTAGAGAAAAAATCAAAAAATATATACTATCAAAATTTCAATTTTTTTACTATTTAAAAATAATTTTTCATTAGTAATGCAAGTAGGTAAAACTTTGAGTTTTGACTGAAAACTTGCTCTCAAGATGGCGTTTTTAAAGTGACGTAATTGAGGTGCTGTAGCTCAAAAACATAGTGTTTTTGACCATTTTTATATTAAATTAAGAAATTTACAGTAGAGCTACCTAAACCAGGACAAAGAGTGAAACCTGAATTTCTCAAAAACTAGTTTATACAACTGGGGTTAAAAAGTAACCAGTTGTTTAGAAAAGATCAAAAAAATATTTGCAAACTTTCATATGTTTTCTTACATTTTTTGCTTAAGTGGTTTTAGACGTGAAACTATACTTTTGAAAAGTGGAAAGCAAGAATTGTGGTGGGGGAATCAATATAGCGTAGCCTGGCGTCATAGGTAATTTCCCCTTATTTTCCCCTATCCATTGTGCGCATTGAATCAATTGGGTGATATGAAACTTGGTGGAATTTGAAGTGATGTAAATTGAAATAGCGTGATCAACCCCTTCCATATTAAAATCACTATTAAAATATTTTATTAAGAGAACCTTTATCAACATAACCATGTATAATAAAGTTACAAATTACATATAACAAAACTAGTTTTTTTACCCAGAAATGACAATCACTAGAAGGACTATCATAGTGGAGTTATTTAAAGTTGTTCTTAGTATAAGTGTATTAGATCAATAGTATAGGAACATCTTCTGGCACTATACAACAGGCTTTATTTTAGCTTGGGTATAACTTATTTTAGTTTAAGATAAATGGTGTAATTCAAAATAACGTAAAGTTGAGATGGCGTAAACACGCCCCACACTAAGTGATTTCATATGTAAATAAAGTTAGTGAAATAAGATTTAATTAATCTGACTCAAAGTGACAGAATCAAGATGGTGTAAATTTGAGATGCTGCATTATAAAGGTATATGTAAATTTTAACTATTTTATTGTTTATTTTATTTTTTTGTGATTAAAAATCACTAATGCAAAAAATGCTATCTCAAATTAAATTTGAGATGCCGTTTTTTGAGATGCCATTTTTGAAATGGCGTGTCCTACCAGACTCTCCCCCATTGAGACCCAAACCCTCAAAACCCACATTGAGGACAACCTAGCCAAAGGATTCATTTGTCCATTGGAATCCCTGTGGGAAGCAGCAGTGTTCTTTGTAAAAAAAAAGGAAGGAACTCTTTGCCTAGTAACTGACTACAGAGCACTAAATGCAAGCACAGTAAAGAATAAATATCCCTTCCACTAATAGAGGATCTGTTTGCAAGACTCTCTGGAGCCAAATTTTTCTCTAAAATTGACCTCACCTCAGGTTATAACCAAGTCAAAATAAAAGAAAGGGACATACCAAAAACTGTGCTCTGTACACAATTTGAATCCTTTGAGTGTAAAGTAATGAACTTTGGGATGACCAACACCCCCGCAACGTTTGTCACCATGATGAACCAAGCACTAAACAGTCTCTCAAATACATTATGCTATCTTGACAATAACATCATATTCTCAAAAACAAAAGAGTAACACCTCATAAATGTCTCCAAGACACTCAATTGACTTTGAAAAGCACAAACTCTACGCCAAGCCTAGTAAGTGCCAATTCATGGAAAAGGAACTCCTGTTCTTGGGCCACATTGTCTCTGACGGTGGCATCAAAGCAGATCCAGACAAAATAAAAGCCATAAATAACATGCAACGCCCCACCTCTTTCAAACAAGTAAGATGCTTTCTTGGAATGATAGCTTACCTAAGGAAATACATCAAAGACTGCAGAAAGCTCACTGCACCAATCAATGACCTAACCAAGGGTAATGCCAAAAAGAAATCCATCTGGACACCAGAATGTGACAAGAATTTCCAATCATTGAAACAAGCTTTTATTAAAGCACTAATCTTGTAATACCCTAATAACAACAGGTGCTACAAGCTTGAGTCAGACGCTAATGGCACCGCCATTGGCGCAGTCCTACGCATCTGCCAGCCAGGGCAACAATACTTCCTTCCAGTATGTTACAAAAGTAGAAAACTAACCAACACTGAGAAGAGGTACCCAATACACAATAAGGAATTGCTAGCAATATATCACACATGCAAGAAATGGAGATGATATCTGAAAGGACCTTTAAACGTCTGAGTACTAACTGACCATAACTCCTTAATCTACTTCAAAACTCAGAACACACTCATACGGCAACAAGTCAAATGGATGTCCCTGCTGAAGCAGCTCAATTTGGACATCCAATTCAAAAAGGGGGCAGAGCTGGTCACGGCCAACACTCTCTATAGGCTATGTCAGCCAAGAGAGGATCATCCTGACCACCTGGACCCTGACTGGACAAACCTATATAATACTGAGTATAAAACCAAAGGGAAAGACCCCTCAACACATCAGATAACCCATAATACATTAGTAAGGAACAAAAAATATTTACATTTATCAAATGGCACTGTATAACAAATCATTATTGACAAACATGTTCCCTACATCCCACTTGCACAAAGAGCTGACACCATATTAATACATCCCTGCCTACTAGGATATACAAAAGCTAACAACCTATACCTCACGTTAAAAGAGATAGTATGGTGGCCCAATCTTAAAAAAGATATAACTGATGTTCTAAAAAAGTGCACAGTGTGCAAGAAATACACCAGCACAAAGGCTCCCCAGCCAACAGTTAACCCAGCACCTGACTGTCATGAATGACATTTCAATACTTGTATTGAAAACCCAAGAGTTAAACCCTGGTTCCCAGGAGACCAGTCCAGGACCCGCCAATCCGTTAAAAGACGGGCTTGAATTGGTAAATTACTCCGCGTTCCGCCGGACTACTACAGAGGACCCTCCAAAGATCACTCAAGTCACACAAAGTGGACAGGGGACTGCCTGCTTGTTAAATTGCAAACCCAAGTTAACAAGTTACTCCAAGACCTGCCAGCCCCCCAGAGACAATTCCCCAAATAGTCATCAGATTGATGCCAACCTTGGGCCACCAAAGACCCAAACCTATGCAGAGGTTGCAACTTGCCTTAAGGAGGTTAAGACAAAACCTATTTTTAACCTTGCCAATGGCCACCAGCAACTGTCAGTCTCCCGCCCAGAAGGGGTAGTGCAATTGGACTACTCAGGTGACATAGTGAACAGTGGCGGCAAAACAAAGCATCGCCTTTCCAATTTGCCAGAACAGGCACAACCTGGATCTGCCGCCCTCAAGACCCCAAGCCAAGACCCACATCCCGCCAGTGCCTTTTCTGCAAACCTGAACCCTGCAAAAATCAAAGAAGCAAAGTCCCAGGGTATAAAAACCCTGGCAGAACGGCAAAACCCCCATTGTCATTCTCAATAATAAAGTTTTATGAACCTTTGGTTCAAACAAATCTTACCCTATCTAGTCTTAGTGATCTTCCATCTTAATTCCAGTCAAGTAGACCACCAGGCTGCTGCCCTCCCCCAAGACCAACCTGCCAAATTGTCCCAGGCATTATACCGTCCCCCGGGAGCCCCCTTTGGACCTGTGCATTTTACTGAATACCCCCCCAACCTGGCCTATTCAGAGTACAACTTGGAAACCATCCTCATTGCCAACCCTTTGGCAAGGACTAGAAGTACTGAGTACATAGGACGCAAAGGAAAGAGGGTCAAGATCCCGCCCTTACTGTTCAAAGACAAGTACAATTACCTGCCTGCCTACTTTGTTCCTATGACTCCTCCTTTAACACCACAACCAGACCGCCCATTGGAACCCACTGCTGCAGCTGAGACCACCTCTACCCAACTGTTTGGAGTACTCTACATTACTTTGACAGGATTGGTAGATTCCATGGTCCCCAACTCTGGACCTTGGTCCTTACTCAGGCAATCTGTATCTTATATTATCAAGTTAGCACCCATTCTATGGTGGGCCCTACCCGCCGGCTTGGCCATACCTCACCCCAAGCCGCCCAAGGCCTCTACTTACAACTGGCTTCCTGACATTATGACAATCTTTTACAAACACGGTAACCTGGGCCCCAAGATGTTATTAACACTTGGGGCAACTTGTATGCTCTTTTTTGTGATAATCACTTATTACACCCATAAGGCACTTACCTCCCTGATACTCCCATGGATGAAGAACCAACCCGCCAAAGAATTGAAAGACCCTGCACCTGGTGCAGAACCCCAGAACCCGGCCACATCACAAGTGCAAAATGTGATAGTGAACCAGACCACAACCAAGGTGGATATGCCCCAGATGGGCAAACTCACCTTAGAAGAAGCCTGCTGAGCCATGCCAGTCCTCTGCCTCCACTTCCAAACCAACGCCAATGCCTACACCAGTGACACTGCAAAAGTCTTGGGGGTGGCCGCCATGCTATCAGGAGACGCACTGGATTGGTTCGGGAAGGCCACTGCTGAAGATGTTAAATTTTGCCTTGACTATTCAAAATTTGAAGCTGAACTCATGAGCACTGGCAATGACCAAGACACCAGATACTACGCGCTGAACTCTATGTTAGAGATCCGACAAGCAAACCGCCCTATCCAAGCCTATATTGACGAGTTCCTTAAACTGAAAACGCGCACCCAACTTGAAGATGAATTATCTGCCATTATCTTCCAAAAGGGAGTTAATGCAGCCATGAAAGACCTGTTGAAGCACCACCCGCCTACACTGAGCCTAGAGGAATTACTGCCCCTATGCAAAGGCCTGAGTCTAAACCAAGAAGGACAGAACGTGAACCCTACCCAAGCCGGCAGAGCCATGACACCCAATTGACCTGGAATGTCCCCTGATGAGTTACAACGCCACTATTGAGATGGGTTATGTTTCTACTGCCACGAGGCTGGGCATCTAACCAGAGCATGCCCTAAGAAGAATACACCTTCTGTATCCTTGGCGCAAATAAACACCTCTGCGCAATCTTATAAATTCATCCAAGTGACCATAGACTGTATGGGAATCAAGCGTCAGATAGAGGCCTTTATTGACACAGGAGCCAATGAAAGCTTCATTGACGCCAACCTGGCAAAGGAACTAGGACTAACAGCTTTGGAGCGCAGCCTACAAGTAACCATGGGAAACAGTTCCCTGGACACTGGCTACAAGTGCAAACAGGAACTTCCCTTGACAATTGGACAGAACGTATACCCAACTCCCTTGATCCTCTTACAAGGATTGCCCCATCCTCTAGTACTGGGGGACTCATGGTCCAACAGACATGGTCTGATTCTAAATTATTGTGAGCAGACTGCCACCTTAGGACAACCTGAATCTTGTGATACTGTTTCTGTTCTGTATGAGCCCCGGCAGAACCCCGACCAACAGACTCTTAACCATAAGGATGGAATCCAGCGTTGGGACACTGCCTATTCCCCTGCAAAAGTGGAACCATGTATTTAGCAAAGAAGAAGCCACAAAACTACCCAGCCACTCAATATACAACCACGCTATAGACCTACTACCAGGTACCCAACCACACCACAGCCCCATCTATAGTTGCAACCACCAAGAACAGGTGGCCTTGAAAGCTTACCTGGAGGATATGACAAAAAAGGGTTTCATCCGAGTATCAAAGGCCCCGTGCTTGTCACCAATGCTGTTTGTAGGGAAGAAAGACGGCGGAATGCGTCCCTGCGTGAACTACCAGAAGCTGAATGATATCACTGTGAAGAACCGCTATCCCATCCCCAACGCCAATGACCTTTGCGACGTACTAACTGGAGCCCAGGTGTACTCAAAAATTGACCTAAGAGATGTGTTCAACCAAATCCAAATCAAAGAGGGCAACAAATACAAAACGGTGTTCAAGACCAGGTATGGACTCTACAAATACCTGGTGATGCCATTTGGACTATGCAACGCCCCCAGCACCTTCCAGTGCATGATAAACACAGTATTGGGTGAATACCTTGACCAGTTCTGCGTGGCCTACCTCAACAACATCCTCATCTACAGCAAGACCCACAAGGAACACCTGCGCCACCTGGACCTTATACTAGAAAAACTCTCCCAAGCAAACTTACATGCTAAGCTTAAAAAGTGTGAATTCTTCCAGTCTGAAGTTGAATTCCTGGGATATGTCGTGAAGACTGGCAGGTTTGCCATGGCACAGGACAAAGTAGAAGCAGTAACATCTTGGCCGGTGCCCAAATGCAGGAAAGATGTGAGAAGTTTTTTGGGCCTGGCAAATTATTGCAGGGATTTCATCCAAAAAATTTCTCTGATTACCTTGCCCCTGACCCGCCTTTGCTCTGACAAGGTTACCTTTACTTGGACTGACAAGTGCACATCAGCATTTGAGGCCCTGAAGCTTGCTTTCACCTCTGCCCCCGTCCTGGCCATGCCCAACCCATCCAAGCCATTTGTGCTGGAAACCAATGCATCCAACTTTGTGGTGGGTGGGGTCCTTCTTCAGGAAGGAGGGGATGGTATGCTACATCCTGTAGCATATTACTCCAAGAAGATGCTGCCTGCTGAAGGAAACTACCCAATCTACAACAAGGAGATGCTTGCAATAATGAAGACCCTGAAACATTGGCGCTGGTACCTATGTGGTGCCAAATTTCCAGTAAAAGTCTTAACTGACCACAAGAACTTGGTTTACTTCTTTAAACCCAGACAGCTAAACCAGAGACAGGCCAGATGGGCCTTGGAACTGGCTGACTATACCTTGACCATTGACTACAAGCCTGGGAAGGTGAACGTGGTACCTGACGCCCTGAGTAGAAGAGCCAATCTGACTCCTTCCTCTACAGAAACTAAGGACCACAACACACATGTACTCCTCAACCTGGCCAGCCTAGGCATCCAACTGATGTACATGAAAATCATGGCCCGCAAACCTGACGTAATTGAGGCGCAGAAACAAGACAAATACTCAGCGGACCTTGTTGCTGACTTGACCTCAGACCCAGAGAGCCGCCACCACAAGAAAGGATTCTTGCTGAAAGGATCCACCCTGCTATTACACAACCGGATCTATGTACCAGAAGGTGAAACAAGGACCAAAGTACTCATTGACTATCACAACTCAGAGATGGCCGGCCACCCTGGCAGACTCAAGACACTCCAAGGAATCAAGAAGAATTATGCTTGGCCCCAACTGGACAAAGATGTGGCCGCCTACATTGAAGGCTGTGAGACATGTGGAAGAACCAAAACCCGTAGATCCAAACCTGAAGGCCTGCTGAGGCTGCTAGACATACCTGTGGGGCCCTGGCAGTCTGTTTCAATGGACTATATTGTAGAACTGCCTCCCTCCAATGTGTTTAATGCCATCCTGGTCATGGTAGATAGGTTTACTAAGATGTCCTACTTTGTCCCTACCACCACTCACTGCACCGCCGCGGAGACAGCTAGACATTTCCACGACCGCATCCTAACTCAACACGGCACTCCATTGGAAATCATCACTGATAGAGGACCACAATTCACCTCCAAATACTGGACTCAGGTGATGAAGGACTTGGGGGTAAAGCGCTGTGTATCAACCTCCTACCACCCACAGACTGACAGCCAGACTGAACGTGTGAACCAAATACTTGAACAATACCTACAATGCTATGCCAACGCCAACCAGGATAACTGGGCCGAGATGCTACCCATGGCTCAGTATGCCTACAACAGTAAAGACCACGCCTCCACAGGAATGTCCCCCTTCAAGGCCAATTATGGATTTGACCCATCCTGGGATCCCAGCATTGGCAGTAAGGAAATAAACCCGTCAGGACAAACCTGGATTGAACAGATACACAACACCCAACAAACCTGTTTGAAGAATCTGACCTGCGCTGTCCAGACTTATAAGGCTTTCTGCCAACAAAAAGAGAATTCCTGGGAAACCATTGAAGGTAGGGGACAAAGTCTATCTGGACTCTTGTAACGTGCCTCTGACTGTTCCCTGTTGGAAGTTAGCCCACAGAAGAAGCAGCCCCTACAAGATCACCAAACTAGTGGGTGAAGTAGCATTTGAACTAGAATTACCCCCCTTGTGGAAAATACACAATGTCTTCCACTGCGCGCTTCTATTCAAGAAAGAGGGGAACTCACTCCCCCACCAGAGACTCAAGACTGAACCCCCTCCCATCCAAGTAGGACGCTCTGAAGAATATGAAGTTGAATATGTTCATGGAGACCGTACCCACTATAAAACCCTCCAGTACTACGTCAAGTGGAAGGGATACCCACCCAAGGAAAGCACCTGGGAACCATTAAGCAACCTACCCAATGCCCAACTAGCAATCCAACAATACCTTGAGAAGAAGGCCAGGAAAGAAGGGACCCCAGGGAAGGAAGGGGATGATGTCATGAATGACATTTCAATACTTGTATTGAAAACCCAAGAGTTAAACCCTGGTTCCCAGGAGACCAGTCCAGGACCCGCCAATCCGTTAAAAGACGGGCTCGAATTGGTAAATTACTCCGCGTTCCGCCAGACTACTACAGAGGACCCTCCAAAGATCACTCAAGTCACACAAAGTGGACAGGGGACCGCCCGCTTGTTAAATTGCAAACCCGAGTTAAAGAGTTACTCCGAGACCCACCAGCCCCCCCAGAGACAATTCCCCAAATAGTAATCAGATTGATGCCAACCTTGGGCCACCAAAGACCCAAACCTATGCAGAGGTTGCAACTTGCCTTAAGGAGGTTAAGACAAAACCTATTTTTAACCTTGCCAATGGCCACCAGCAACTGCCAGTCTTCCGCCCAGAAGGGGTAGTGCAATTGGACTACTCAGGTGACATAGTGAACAGTGGCGGCAAAACAAAGTGTCGCCTTTCCAATTTGCCAGAACAGGCACAACCTGGTTCTGCCGCCCTCAAGACCCCAAGCCAAGACCCACATCCTGCCAGTGCCTTGTCTGCAAACCTGAACCCTGCAAAAATCAAAGAAGCAAAGTCCCAGGGTATAAAAACCCTGGCAGAACAGCAAAACCCCCATTGTCATTCTCAATAATAAAGTTTTATGAACCTTTGGTTCAAACAAATCTTACCCTATCTAGTCTTAGTGATCTTCCATCTTAATTCCAGTCAAGTAGACCACCAGGCTGCTGCCCTCCCCCAAGACCAACCTGCCAAATTGTCCCAGGCATTATACCGTCCCCCGGGAGCCCCCTTTGGACCTGTGCATTTTACTGAATACCCCCCAACCTGGCCTATTCAGAGTACAACTTGGAAACCATCCTCATTGCCAACCCTTTGGCAAGGACTAGAAGTACTGAGTACATAGGACGCAAAGGAAAGAGGGTCAAGATCCCGCCCTTACTGTTCAAAGACAAGTACAATTACCTGCCTGCCTACTTTGTTCCTATGACTCCTCCTTTAACACCACAACCAGACCGCCCATTGGAACCCACTGCTGCAGCTGAGACCACCTCTACCCAACTGTTTGGAGTACTCTACATTACTTTGACAGGATTGGTAGATTCCATGGTTCCCAACTCTGGACCTTGGTCCTTACTTGGGTGATCTGTATCTTATATTATCAAGTTAGCACCCATTCTATGGTGGGCCCTACCCGCTGGCTCGGCCATACCTCACCCCAAGCCGCCCAAGGCCTCTACTTATGACAGGCTTTCTGACACTGACCCTGAACCATTCAAGGTGTGGGGATGGACATAGTGGGCCCCTTCCCAGAAACTAAGACAAATCAATGTTTCTTAATTGTAGCAATTGACTTTGCTACATGCTGGCCCATCTGCTGGGCAACAAAGGATCATAAAGCAGAAACAATAAACTGATTCATTAATAAAGCAATCATAGCTGACTACGGCACTTCATACTACATCATAACTGATGGAGCAACAGAGTTATCAGGTCATATAGTAAATAACAATTTAAAATCCAAAAACATCAAACATTCTACAACCTTGCCCTACAGGCCACAGGCCAACGGCAGAGTTAAACGCCTAAACAGCACCCTTTCAGAACTCTTGAGAAAATAATGGATGGCAAAGCCAAAGACACATGGCCACTATACATGAAACATGCATTATTAGCATCCCAGATCTGCACCAATCAAGGGACAGGCTACTCAACGTTTGAATTAACATACAGATACAAACCAGAGATAGTCATTCACAACAATCAACCATACATAAAGATCCCCCAGGGAAACCCCCTACAGTAGAACAAGTACCAACTCTACAACACATACGCCTCAAAGCTAAAATAGCAGAAACCAAAAGGCTCAAAGCACAAAAGGTAACCTCTACAGAGGAACCGCTTTCAACCAACTCACCTGTCAGGATCCTCACTGGAAACAGAAATAAATTGGATTCATTACACAGAGGACCAGGAAAGGTTGTCAAATACAGAACAGACAGAAACACCTACCTAGTCAAGTTCCAAGGCACCAAAGACCCTATCATCAAAAAGTACCACAGATTCTGTCTTTGCCTCAGCAAAGGAAAACACTCAACTTGGCTAGTATCTACTAGCAAACAACTCCAGAAACATCAAGCAACAGCTGTCAAGACAAAGCCCCCTCTTGATGTACCAGAGTAACCCCTTAAGGGAGGAGTGTGTCAAGGAGCTGGATGTACTGATATTCTGGCCGTTGCCAACATACATAACATCCTGTCATTGCCTGGTTTGGCGCCAATACAACATTCAGTTCAACATACCAGAAATGGCAACAATCAATATCACATGACTTGTCCAGGTATCCAGCAACTCAAATTCAACTTGTACATGACCTCCCCCATATTTGATCCAACTTAAGTTCCTGCCACAGCGCAAGCTGAATAAGTCTAAAGTATTATCCAATAAAATATACTTCTCTTCTTCTTCTTAAATCCATATTCAAAGCTTCTTTAAAATTTGCTCCTAATCACAATTAACTCATTAGTAAGATCAAGACACTCTCCTGCTCATTCAGATAATTAATTGATATAATATTTCTCCTTTTAAAATGACTCACTGTAACTATATAATCTTTTATATTTAAATAAAGGCATTATACAGTTTATAAATAATTTATTGTGTAACTCTGAAAATACAGCACAGGTATGACAACTGAGCTTTTTGTTTTCTGGTTGAGTTGCTATAGTGTTTTATTAAATTTTGGCTAACTGCGTCTGAGTGTATTTCCCCCAATTTACATAGTAGATATATGTACAACAAATAATAACATAAAA
This sequence comes from Entomophthora muscae, assembly GCA_014839935.2. NCBI lineage: Eukaryota > Fungi > Entomophthoromycota > Entomophthoromycetes > Entomophthorales > Entomophthoraceae > Entomophthora > Entomophthora muscae. The sequence goes on along the minus strand of QTSX02006634.1, from coordinate 40,737 downwards.
CTATTTTTTGTGATTCCATGTATTTTATGCTTTATTTTGTTTATTTTACTTGGCATTTTGTTTGTCTGTTGCCATGTTGAGCTATTTTGCCTATTAACTCACAAAACCCCTATTAGCAGAGTTTATATTTTACACTGATACTTTGGTTTCTTGAAACTGAGCCCATTTTGTTTAAAATATAAGTTATTTTTCCTATCACCATAATGTTTAAAACTACTGTAAATGTGATAATAAAGATTGTATCTATGACATTGCTGTTTTGATAGTTATTTTAATAGAGTTGAAATTTATAATTAAGTTGAATAGCAAATACAAAAAATAAACCTATTGCTTTAACTAGCAAATAAAACAAAAATAAGTATTAATTGATACAGAATTGTATATTATTAAAAAACATCCTCAAATCAGCTTATGTAAACTATTCAAAGTGGTTAGCGCCAGTTTTTTCTGTCTTGGTGATCTTCTCACAAAAATTGTTGTAAGATTTAGACAACTCTTCCTACTTGATAAAACTGATCTACAGAAAATCCATTGAATCAAAAAGTTATTTTAATTTGAAATTATATATAATACTTTTATGAGGTTATTATTTTTAGACATAAAAGTAAAGGGGGTAGGGATTGCTAAAGATCAAATCAAAAATGAAGATTGCTGCTCCAAAGCCAACCCCTGAAAGCAACACATCTTCCTAAACTAGGTGCTTTAATGTCCAAGGACAAAAACAAAGTTGAATTTAATCAATCAATTCGACTTATTTTATTGTATTTTTAGGCTGGGATAAAATTAATTTTTTAATTAAATTTCTTATCTGAAAAGGCTTTCTTAAAAATTAACTTAAGCTATATTTATTTAAAATAAAATCGCATATTCCAAGTATAAATAAAAATAAAATATGAATAAGTGAAGTATTGTTATTGAGCTTAGTAAAGCTAAAAACGATAAATTTAAAATTCATTAGTTGATCTTCTAGTTTCTTTCAAAATGTAGAGCTGATCATTAGCTTTAAAATAAGCTATCAAGCATTAATATTGACTTAGTATTCATGGATTTATGTTGTTTTTAGTTTTAGTTCTACATGTGTTTTTAGAGTGAATTTAGATATCAAATTTAGTCTGCACCTTTGATTATGATGCGAGCCCAATTCAAGCACTTAACTATATATCTGAGCATCTATAGTAGCTAGAGCTATCATGTTTGGCACTATTTCTATCAGAACTATCTGAAAAACTTATTTATATACTCTAAATTGTATGAAAATTATTATGTTGAAACTTAATTTTATTATTTCCAGTTTACTTCACTAATATCATTCTTATGATGATAGAATGGTAAGCAAGGTTAACTGACACAATCTGCAGCCACTTGGATCAGATGATGCATTCAAATGGATCTTTTTATTATTTCAGTTTGGATTAAATAGGTTTGGAATGTAAAAGCCAACTATCTCATATTTAAACTGATAGATATGGGACATTATTTTTCTTGTTATGCCTAGGCGCCAGATTGGTTATTTTATAACTTAATCACATTATTCATATTCAAATTATTCAGAAAGAGTAAAATACAATCAATCCCAAATATTTAATTGATCCTGGGCTTGGGTGATTTTTTAAAAAATAATTCATTGATTTTATAATTGAAAATTGCAACTTATAGTACTACTGAAAATATCTTAAGTGCTACTACAAACCAAAAATATTTATGATGAGTTGCATGGGAGAGTAATAGCAGCCCCAAAGCTATAAATGCTATTACCCTATCTTTGGCTCATCATAAATATTCTTAGTTTGTTTCAGAAAAAAAGGTTGTTGTTTTTGAAAGACTGATAACTCTATTTAAAATACACCCTCTAGTAAGCTGCCCTACTTCATGAACTTGCCCCAATACACTACTAGCATCTTCTGATATTTTTGTTTCTCTGGTATCATCACGTGATTTCAAATGATAAAATATCTCAGAATATTCTGAGAAGCTTTCAAATGTTAAAGGTGAAGTATATAACTTCCCATCTTTCATCAAATATGAAAGATTAATGCGCAGATTTTTAACTTCAAGCTCTCTTTTTATAGGCCTAAATTTCCTTTCATAAATATAAAAAAATGCTTTTTGGGAAACAATTGAACCAGTTAAAGATGAATTGTATAATTCTTTTCTTCTTTCTTCTTTCTCACAAATATTTTTTAGATCATTAATGTTGTTAATATAAAGTACATTTTCTTTTTCCTTTAAAATTTTTGATATTACACCAAAGTGACCATCAACAATGCTTTTTCCATGGCATTCAACAAAACGGTTATATTTTATGGAACCCTTAATATATTTAGGTGCCTCTTTAAATAAGTAATATAAAAATTCATATGATCTAAAATGATTTCCATTATCTGTCCATACTTTTATATTTTTTATTTTTTTAAATCTATCTAATTTAAGAAGACTTATTAGACATTCACCTGAAAATAAAGAATCATGTGATAATATTTGAGACAAAAAATCATGATATTCATATTTAATTTTATTGTTTTCTTTAAAAACTAATGCAAACCCTAATAATGAGATTGGTTTTTTTGAATAAAAACAATTATTGGTCTCAATTGGACCACCTCCAACCTTTAAGTTTTCTTTATAATCTATAACTACAACACAAGACTCATCATCTAGTTCATTAATATCTTTTTTATATTCACAATTTTGATGAACATAAAAGTCTTGGTGCTGATTAATAGCTTTTAAGTCACTGTTTATAGATTCTGGTAATGGTAAGTTTTTACTTTCACATTCTTCCTTCTTTTTTCTAGTGAATTTTTTAAATTACAAATATTGCACATATCAGTTTGTTTTTTACTTTTTATTATATTTTTAGGGATTAATTTATAGTAAGTAGAAATTGAAACTGAAATTTCATTTTTTATTTTCATATTTTCATATATTTCTTTTTTTGTTTTAAGTAGAGAGTATTTAATTTCAGTTGAGTAATTACTCATCTCTTTTTCTATATCTTTATAAATTTTTTCAGGCACTTTTTTTGTAAACTGGCTTGTTTCAAAAGAATTTTCCAGCAATTTTTTAATTATTTTTTTAGTTATTTCTTTTTTTAATGAATAGTTATTATTTTTTTGGCTTTTTTTGTTTAAGCTTACATTTTTATTTTTATTTATTTTTCTTGAGTATTCAAACTCACTTTTGGTTATATTAAACCCCATATCATTAAGCTCTTTTAAAGAGTAACTGGAAGTAACCAGAGATCGCAAGGCTGGGAGATGTTTTTGGGGAGAAGATTTCATGAGATCCTTTAAGTTTTCAATGAACTCATTGCCTTTTTGATTTTGAATAGTTGGCAGGAACTGAGCTTTCCCAAATTCAGTTTGAGTAAGGAAGTGCTTGATGAAATTATCAAGATCATCACCAGCAATAAAGAGGAATGCCTTTTTTAACATTGCAATTCTCTCTCTTTTTGTTGAAGCTCCCAAGGAAAAAAAGGGTAGCATGGAAGAAGTAAATTTAACTGAGGACATGGTAGTATTTTGAATCTGTAATTAGGTCAGATCTTTGATGTGTGCCTTAATGATGGAGTAGTTATGATCAGAATGTGGTCTTTGAATTGGGTTATTTGGATTAGAAGCTTTGTGGTACTTTAGCTCTTATATACCAAGCTAAATGACACCATTCTGAAAGAAATGGTGTGATAGCTTTTATTATAGTTTGAACTTGAATTTATGTTTGCAGAAATTAATTAAATACCCAGTTTTCATGCACAAGTGATATATGTGAAGCAGCTAAGCATTATTATTACATCATATCCTCTTTGTAATCAATGCAAATCAATTAAAATGATGTATTCAGTTAATTGTAACTCTTCCGCATATTTTTAAAATGATAAAATATTAAAGAATTCCATTTAATGAATGCTCAATTTGAGGTTCGAAGCTCACTTGAACCTTAAAATCAATCTAAACAGTGATAAAAACATCCTAACTTCAAACTATCATAAAATCCTAGAGAATTGAGCTTTTTAAATAAAATAAAATGCGAAAATAAAGCTCTCAATCTTATCTTTAATTTCGTCAAATAAAAAACATCTGTTGTGTATTCAAAAAAAAGTATTTATTAGCTTTGAAGTAATCTACTTTATATCATTAGATATAATCATATAATAAAATCTGGATTATGCTCTTTTAAATTACTTTTGCTTTAATATTGAGCATAGTATACATATTAAAATTTTTACACCAATAGAAAGATAAGATTCTTAGCTTCATTTTGATAGTTTACAGTGTGAAAAAATATTAATTTTTCATTGAGTTATTAATGTTTTAAATATAAATTGTGTAATTAGTTACTTTTTCAAAATCGAACTGTGTTATGCTGCGACTTGAGCAGCATGTGCATTAGAAAATGGCCTAATCTCTAAAATAATGACCCATATGTATAGTCTGAACTGGATCTCTTTAATTTGGCCAAGCTCTCAAAAATTTGAGCAATTCATCCCTCACCAGAGAGGTTAAACATCCAATCAAATAAAAGTATTTTAAACTATTGTTGCCCCTCTTCTAATTCTATTCCACACATTCTGAAGTTGGATAAGCTATGCAGATAAGCCACTTTGCAGTGGTTGCAATAGGAGAATTACAATTTAATAATCAAGCAATTAAATATATATTTAATAAAGTACGAGTGGCTTATCTTCTCAGCTTACATAATTTAAGCCATACTCTACTAAATTCAACCTTTGTATCATGAAAGATGCATGTAAGGGATTGCATGTAAGGATGAGTAAAATCAAGCTTTCAGCTTAGCCAGCAACTTTCGATTTACACTATATAGCGCAATCAATTCAATACAATCACTATCTGCTTGAGTGCACTCGAAATGACATTGCAGACATCTAGAAAGACTCACGTTTATATATATTAATATTAGTATATTAATATGAGGAGCTGCTTTTTTGCAGCAAGACCTTTGAAATTTCCGGCTCCTTTTTTGTGCCACACTGACTGGATTTAGCCGTGTGGCTCTTGTATTTGAAACACCAGTGGCAAATTTTCAAGAGTGCCACAAACATGCCACCAGTAATTACCCGCCTGGATCTTCTAATAGAAGAGTGGCACGAATCCTGGAAGTTGATTCCAACAAGCAACCCTAGTTACAATTCCTCTGCTCTCATTTCCTAAGGTACAAGCAATTTTCAATTTCATATTTACATTATAAATAGATGCCCTTCCCTTCAGACTCAGCATCCTTTCAATCTTAACCAAAGCTTCACGAGCAGAACGGAGCCTTGTCTACTATGGCCTGTCTGGTAAAACCACCAAAGGGCATTTCGAATCTTCAGGCAAGCTAAATCCACCCGACTTCTGCCACCGACAACCAAGCAAGGCTACGCATCACCAATGAATGTGTCATTCCGGCTCTATCTACCCAAGCTGACCTACCAAGCTCCTTCCTCATGAAGCATATCTTGGTCCCACTAAAGGCAAAGGCTATGACAAAAAAGACTCCATTCTCCCGAAAATTCATATGTAGAGCTCCAGGGAACTTATACTCCAAGATTTTGGTCAGGCTTGAGCCAAGTTATTCAAAAAAACCTTTTTTATTATTTTTTATTATCACGGAGACCCACAAGAACCTTCGTGACCTTTGTTTTTATTTTTCCATGAAGACCATGACGCCCCTGCTGTACATATACTCCAAATGTGACTAAAATGCTCTAGCGAGGCTTAGCTACCAAAGAAACCGATGTTATTTCACGACTGAGCTTCCAGCTCAAACAGTGTACTTACAAGACCACGCCTAAAAAAGCGACCACTCTTATGAAAGGCATGGCTTCCAAAAGCCAAAGGCATTTCCCTTTCTAATGGAAAGTAGCCTATAGAATCAGAACAATGCTGGCTTTTGATTTCCGACTTTTAGAATAATATTGTTAAGCTAACTATCCTTTGACAAGTCCTCAGCCATATCTGCTTTTGTTCTCGAGCCTCAGACGACATATTTTGATATATATCACACTTCTAGACATAATAAACTTCCTAATTGACTTATTTTTTTTCCTACACATTTCCTTGTTGATTTTAGAAGATAGTTTATAAAGAGCATGCTGTTGACGTAATGGTAAATGATGGTTTATTTTCTCTATTGCATTCTTCTGTTATATTGTCACAAGGTTTCTCTTGGTAGTGTTTGATATATGATTTTTTTAGCAATTCCATTTGGCTATCATGTTATTCTTGGCATCTATCCTAGGCCTAAAGAAGTTTCTCACATAAATTATTAATTCTTTGTATAAACTCATTCCCAGAAGATTTGACATAGTATATCATTCATGAGCATTCTAATTATATTCTGTAAATACTTAATGTAGCTTTTATAAACTACTACATTTGCTTTCTTTAACCATTATTTCTCTCTATTTCTTATAAAATTTTACATATTAGGTAAAATATTTTGTTGCTTTTAAGACTTTAAGGAGTATTTTTTAACCTGGTCAAAGGCAAAAAGGGGCACAACCTATGCCAAACTGAAATTTATATTGCACCATGTTCACAATAAACCTTTTTTAAAGTCAAATATTCATCTGAAATATTGAAGTTAAATCAATGGTATTATATACTCTCCTTAAAGAGATATGATGTGGGATTTTTCAAAGCTTATCCATGTGCCAGCTTCCTGGTATGAAAACAAGCCATATGTTATTTTTTATATGAAAGAAAGCATTTATATTGTCAACCACCTAAAAACTGTTGGCTTGAAATGAGGTTAACTGATGATATTCTCTGCAAGATAGTAGAGCTATAGTTAAAAAATCAATTGTTAAATCAATGCTAGTTCAATAAAATACTTTACAGGGCAACTGTCAGAATTTTAAGCGGTATGTATATCAACTGTAAAAGTTAATTTTATACCCATGTTGTCACTTTAAAAAAGTCCAAATTGATTTTATTTCCAGGTAGCCTACTGGAAGTTGCCACTTTTTTAATAAAAATACATTTGCAAAACATTTTACTTTTGAGAAATAAGTTCAAAGCTTTTTTGGGTAATTGTTGGGAAACTATGGCTCTTTGGTTAGGCTACTGAGCGATGGAGTGTTGAGGAAGCTGATTCAAACCTTAAAGATTCTATTTTAGAAATCCTCATCTTTTCTCTTGCCTTAAGATAGTGCAGTCACATAAAATCTTCCAAACTATCTTTCCCACTCATACTTGATCTTTCAACCTTAGAAAAATCAAGCCATGATGACTTTAGCATAAAAGCCAAATATGTCTCTGTTTAAAATTTATTCTTACCTTTTCTCCATATACTGCCTTGTTGTCACTGGTATCATGTTGTTTTGACTATGTCTGAATAAAATGCCAAAAACATCAGGATCATTATTACTGTTCAGGTCCTGAACCAAGCCACATACAAGGACACCTGAAAAAACACCTTTCAGCTTTTAATAGTGAGTATATCATTTTTATAGGAAATACTGTATTTAAAGTTCATGTCATTCCCAAAGCATGTGATAAAACATCTAACACAGTTGTAACCTGAACCCTACTGATGCACTCTATAGATAAAATTTCTTTTTTCAAGTACACTGACATAAAAAATTCTTTGGCACAAACAAAGAAATTTTTCTAAACTGACTTGATTAGATAACAGTCAAACTTTACACTAGCTGCATTCCCACAAATATTTTTTCAGAAAGCTAACAAGCATCTCTTTGAAGCTGCTGCCAGCTGGTTTGCCAACTAGTTTACCACTTGGATGAGCTCTCAACCTGATGCTCAGCTCAACCAGGACAACTTCAGAGAAAATATCACCAACAACTTTTTTATCACTGAATCTTTCCATAATATTGCAATTCAACATAACAAACTCCCTCAAAAGACAATTATTGCTTCATACATCAATAGATTTAAAGAAGATCAGATAAAGAATCCTAGATCCAAATCCAGCACAAGGTGACAATATGTACATGTTTAATTATTTATCAACCACATTAAAATATTTATTGGTATACTTATCTTCCCCAATGTAAATATCTTTTCTAGCACTTATTGATGAGAAAAAACACTGAAAAGTGTTTATACATAGAGTATACAGCAATTATAAAAATTGTAATAACAGCAAGAATAACAATAGTGAATGTAATCCTAACAATGACATCAATTTCAATGCTTCAAACAATTACTGTAAATTCAGAACCTAAAGGTAAAAATGTGGGATTGTCAAATCTTTGGTCTAAATTTCAAATTGCTTGTCAAGATTTTATGGTCTTGAGGAAAGATCTTTATTATTTATTATAGTAGGGATGTTGATATAGATTGTATGAGGACAATCTTTGCTACCAATTGGGTCTAGATGGGGCTACAGCCTGGTGGTATCCCAAGTCCATAGGAGAAAACATACAGGTCTGCAAGTAAACAACAGCACGTTCTAGTTGGATACTTCTGACTACTAGGTGTTGGCCAGTAGTGATACAACAATAGAGATCCTTTAATCTCTATCTTCAAGAGTGAATATTATGCTCAATCTCTAATCAGGAGAGCACTTTATATAGGGTAATATAGCCTTCTTGCCAGATTATAATCTGATGCTTTCAACTCTTACTAGTAAGTCTATCTGTTCCCCAGACTGCTAGTTTCAGCCCCCAGAGTTAGGCAGCCATGCCAGTCTGGCATGGGACTTCAATAGATTACCAGACCTCAGCTTATCTTATCAGCGTAATGGCAGCATCTTGTTGGCAGTTTATGCATATGCAAGTTTAGTTCCCCTGTTGACTGGGTTTTTGCATCATGTAGTATTCTTCTAAACAACCTTTCATGTTAATCATAGATTTTGATGTGTCTTCAAGCGCAAATGTTTGGCAGTAGCCTTCTTGCATTATTATTCAGGAACACTCTGTCTTATTGACTGAGAAGTGTTTTGTAATTATAGTCATGAATCATCAAGTCTGTTTAATCAGGTTTGATCCAATAAGAGGATCAGTATTGGATCAGGATCAATCTTTGGAGTAATAATAAGAACACTGATTACCCAAAGCCAAGAACAAGATCAGCTGATATTTCTTTAAGTTATCCAGCTTTATGGCAATTGGTTGTCTTAGCCAATCAGTAAGGGGAATAATGGTCAATTCTATCATGTTATTCTGGAGTTCTGACAATTACTATGATGTACATAGACAGTATGTGGTTTCCCATGATTGTAAGGCTTCAGACTTTTCAACAACAGCTGCAGTTGTATCAAAGCCTGTGCTCAACCATCACCAACAAATTACTATTTCCCAAGGATACAAGAGATCCAGCTAGGATTGAGACAATAGTTTTATTGATGAGCATAAACAGGAAAAGATTGAATCACTTGGAATAATAGCACTGTGAGGGTTTTTATACCCAATTCTATGAAAAGAAGATGATAGGAGAATTATGTTTAAGCAAGATTGACTCATGATTATGAATCAGAAATATATTGTCGAGAGTAAAATTCTAAAGGCTGGAATTTAGGGCTTTTGGCTGACACCAATTTGAGCTGAAACGGTTCAGTATTCATGAAATATAGGCGACCAAAGATGGTACTGTAAATTCAGAACCTGAACGTAAAAATGCGGGATTGTAAAATCCTTGGTCCAAATTTCAAATCACTTTTGCAGGATAGCCTTTTTTAATTAAATTGAATTCTTTGTATTTTTATTTGAATTTTTAAGAATGCGGGAAATCATAGACACTTTGCAAAGTTCAAGTTGAGCTGCATATTTCCAATGGTCAAAATGAATTAACTGGAATCAGATTTGAAGCGTTCAAATCCATCAACCATTTTCATTAAGTTTACTATGTTTTTTGAAATTGCGGAATTGTCAAATCCAAGAACCAAATTTCAAATCACTTTTGAATGCCACTAGTAAACTCAGATATCAATTGTGGGAACTGGAATCCAAATTCAATGTACACTAAGCATACTAGGAAATACCAACCCAAATCAAGAAGCTCCACCACAACTAAAATCAAATGAGAAATTCCATATTGATAATCATGTTTAGACATAAAAAGTTAATAAAAATTAAAATCATCCAAACCCGGAAAGTATACAATATTATTCACTTCAAATCACAGATATAGAAATTCTGCTACTATTCAAGGATAAATCAAGAGAAAACAACTACCCATAACTAAACCAATAACTCCAAATAAATAAATATTTAATCTAAAATATATTTTTATTTTATTTTTATGGACCGTCAATCACATTCCCAACCCGCTCCTGCACCAGACTGCGGGGCAGCCTGTTCACAAGAGCGTCTCAGAGGGTCCAAGAACAGACCCAGAACCCAACTTGAGGGGAGTCATGCCAATACACAGGCCTCCCAAGGTGTCATTGCTAGCCAACCACCTCCCGCATCTCAAGCCAGGAACAGTAGCCTCAATCCAAGACAGAAGCTGCTCTCAAGGCCTGCAACCAAAGTCTCATACACAAAGGTCACCAGGAACACTGAGGTTACTTACACCTCCAGTGTGTACCCAGTTGTTACCTGGCCCCGCACTCTTGACCCAACAGTTGCTACTTCCTGCCCCTGCGTCTTTGACACCACCTACAAGCCATTGGTAGCCACTGTTGAGCCAGCTGCGCCTGTGATCTATTCCACCATTGATGGCGCCAGCGCAACCAAGCGTGATCCCACCTTCTACACAAAGGTCCCTGTCCCCTGTGTTGAGCCTGGTAGCCAGAATGCCGTGGTACCTGCCAAAGACCGGCGTCGGTTGATGGATAGTGAGCATGAAGCTCTCCTCAACTACTTGAATGGGGGAATGGCGGTTCAGGATATTGCGTCCCAATTTGGTGTCACAGCCAGGTACATTGACAACATCAACACCAAGTATGGCAATACCGGGCAAATTGCCAAATCCACCAAGGCTAAGCGGCAGCCAAAACTCTTGCAGCCTGTGCACATTGACGCAATCAAGCAGTGGGTAGCCAGGGATTGCCACCTGGACACACTTGCTGTCCAATCAATGCTTGCCACAGAGTTCAGGCTTTCTGTTTCTAAAACCCTTGTTTACAAAACAATGGTTGATTTGTGCTTCTCTTGGAAGGTGCTTGGAGTTTCTCTGTACAATAGAAACAGTGAAAAGACCATCGAGGATTGACACATTTATGCCAAGAAATATCTGGCACTAAAGGAGACTGGGAATGTCCAGTTCTTCTATATTGATGAATTGTCATTTTCCTCCTCACTCAGGTCCAGGCATGGGTGGGTTGAGAAGGGGTCCAAGGACAGCATAGCCCATTGTGCAGCTGTTTATTCCCAGACCTATTCAATGGTTGAGCTTCTTGGTCCTTGCGGGTTGGATCAATATCAGATGATCAAGGGTTCCCATAATAGCGGGACCTTTCTTGATTTTCTCCAAGCTGTCAAGGAGTACCTTTGGATAAATTATAGTAGCACAACCAACGTTGTTGTGCTTGATAATTTTGGGCACCACAAAGTGGATCTGGTTGTGTCTGAGTTCCCCCCCATTGACAAAAATAGCCACTCCTCCAGCCACTGCCTTGCTGATTGTCCAATGAGACTTTTCTTCCTCCCGCTGTATTTCCCATTCCTGAATCCAATCAAGAAGGTGTTTGGTTGGATCAAGAATAAGGTGAAACAAGGCCTTCCTCAGGACACTGAGGACCTATTCAATATTCTTGAGGTCAGCCAATTTGCAATGCCACCCAATGTGGTGGCAGCTTTCTACAAGCACTCAGAATCATTCCTCCCAAAAGCCCTGGCCTCCGAGCCAATCAGATAAATGGGCTCTCCAGGTTTAATTTGTTTTTATTTTTATTTATTTTGTTTTTATTAGGTCTCAAAAATTAAATATTTATATATAATAATGTGACGTTTGATTGTATTATAGACATATAAGAATACATAGAAAAGGTAAGTAAAATTAACTATAATAGGTATGAAGAATATATTTTTATTAAAATGCACTAAATAGTGTATTGACTGTTGCGCTAACAAATGAATAAATTAAAAAAAGATAGAAATAGAATTATTTTATTTAAATAATTGTTAATCATTGATGGTACTTTGGCTTTTTTATGCCACAAATCAGACCTTGCATGTCATCATATGATCCTTGTTATTTCAGTGCCACTATAGCCACACAACACAGTAACCAATGATTTTTATGTATTGCTTACTAATTAGTACTTAGGACACAGTTCAAGTATATTGAATATGTTTATCAAATCATATTACAAGGGAAAGGTAATTCAAGTTCTAAATAATCATTTGTTTAGAACAATAGTGGAGCGGGCCACATGATGCAGATAAATTCAATTCTCCATGTTTATCTTTGTGATAAATAGACCCGTATTCAAAAAGCTAATAAACACAGTAGTTTTAAAAGCTATGGCAACAAGCAAAAATTCTTCAGATTTAAACAAAATGATTTCAGATTTAAATAAAATCCAAGTCACGCAAGATTCAGGATTCAATTAATTTAAATATTTTTGGTTAATAAATGAACTGTCAAACAAAAAAATTTCACTAGCCCATTATAAAAAATTATATCAAACATCAAGCAGTGTAGTAAAAACCACAAACAAAATGAACTGACACAACAAGTGAGATAGATGGATGCTATTCCAAAGTATATTATAATCCAATAAGGATTCATATGAGGCACCAACAGAAGGACTAAGTTGAAACAAAATTTGGGTAATCTAGAAGTGAGATTCAACAAGCACAAAACAAAATGAACTCACACAAGATGTGTAGTATGAGCAGCCTAAAATAGAAAAATAACAGTTTAACAGCCAATCAACAGCTATCCAATTTAGGACCAGAGGCATTTTATCCATTTTCATGGCTCCAGATTTGTATGAAAAGGTTTTGAGAACCTTCCAAATATGGACTTGAGATTACAATAAAAATAAATCATTAAATTTTAAAATTTCTACTTTTAGTGATTTTATCCTAGGGTTTTTACAATGGTTTTTACTAGCAACATCTTCAACGGCACAAGCAGCCAAGCCAGCAGCAGCCAAGTCAGCTTCAATGGAGGCAAGGCTCAGAACGTAGAGGCATCTGTTTACACCCAAGCCTTTGAGGCAGATAACAAGGAAGCTGACCTGTATCTTACCACCAATCCCTATGGCTTTGACTTTTTTGAGAGTCACTTAGCGTCTAGCTCTGCCCCTGCTCCCACACCAATTCCTACACAAGCTGCCCGTCAACTAACCAATCAGGATGGCAACCTTGATTTGGAACAACTTCCTGCCGCCAGCCAACCTGCTCCCCCCTCAGCCAATCAGGCTTCAGCTCCCCCGGCCCAGCGCCCCAAGCAACAAATCATCATTGCCCAAATTCTTCAGGAAATTGTGGCACTCAACCTGCAGGGTCTGTCCTGGGATCAGATTGCCGCCCAGTTGCAATTTACCCAAGCCATCATAATGCGGGAGTTCAACAACCTAATGAATAAGGGGAATCTGATTGGGACGGCCAAGAAGCCAAAGAAGGCCATGGAGTCCCAGATAACCGAGGCCTATCCAATAATGCTTGACCTCCTCCAGAGGGACCCCAAGATTCCCTTGACCCAGGTCTGTAAGCAGCTTGCGCACCATAACATATGGGTCTCCAAGCGCATGGTGCAGCTCTGGATGTATGGGAAGGTGGCTTCCGTACGGGTTCTTATCAATTTTGCCAGCAACCAATGGGATTGCGCTGAGGATTCCCTGTATGACACCACCATTTAATCAACCCTGGTCTGATGCCTGACTAGTCTAACTGATGATGTCATTTTCATCTCCCATTACAAGCTATCAATAGCTTTTGATGATTTTGGCAAGCAAGGAAGAGCTGCCACTCAAAAAAGAAGGAAGAAGGTCAAGAAGGGGTCGTTCATTGGTGCAATTCTGGCTGTTTCAGCCAAGGGTTTTGTCTACTATTGGACAAACCCTGATTTTATCAATGGCTACTCATACAGCCACATCCTCAGTAGATTGCTTGAATCCTGGGATGGCTTAAATTCCAAATACTGGGTTTTCTTGAGCCATCAGATAAAGGGAAGCTCCGCCGCCCTCAAGGCCATCCAGGGACGCGGGCACCAGGCCTCAGTCTACCCTGCCAGCCATTCCAACGTCCATCTGGCTGATTTTGTCTTCTTCAACATTGGAGATACACTACGGGAGCGCTGCCCTCAGGCTTTCAACGACCTCTATCTTGGGGTCCTTGACCACAATTTTCTCTTTGGTCACCAAACGGTGGCTGACTTGTTTGCGCAAATGGTTTTCCATGTGAACATAGGCAACCAATCATGCAAGGATAAGCGCCTCCCACCCCGTGCCACAGCCACCTACCAGCCCATTCAGCCAATGACTGATGAGGAGTACAATGAGCGGTATATGGCGGCCATCACATGCAATCCTCCTGCCTCCACCCCCGCCACCAACACCCCCCGCCCGCAAACCCAACCCATCCAATTCCAGACCCCCCAGGCCAGCACCGCCTCTATGTCTTCCTTCCTGCACTATTCTGCCTACTAGGGATTACTCTTCCCTGCCCCAATAAACCCCCTGTTGCCAAAAAATTTCTATTTATATTATCTTTATTTTGAATTTCAATTGTTCATGTTCTCTTTGTTTATAGTTGTTTTTATTCTTTATGTTCAGCTTATTTCTATAAAATCATATATTTACTATGATGAGTATCTAGATCCTGAACACAGTTATTTTTAGCACCAAACCACAGCCCCTTGTGAAAATATTAACAAAGACTTGGTAATCAGCTAAATTTGAATTAGAAAATTATAGGTTAATTGATTTTAGATAAAGTTATTAATAATCCAAATTCAAAATCTTAATGATAAACTTTAAGCCAATCAGGAGCCAAGTGATAAAGTGATTGTTGTGACATAAAGTTTATCATTAAGGTTTTGAATTTGGATCAGTAACAACTTTATCTAAAAAAAGTTAACCTATAGTTTTCTAATTCAAATTTAGCTGATCACCAAATTGTTGTTAATGTTTTCACAAGGGGCTATGTCAAGCACTAAAAATAATATGGTAATCAAGGAAAAAATGCCAACACAAAGCAAACAACACATATTGAGATGAGCGTAAAACATATACACAATGGGTAAAAAGATGGGATAATGTGATAAACGGGAAAACAAAAAGGAATTAACAAAGAGGCAAAAGTATCAAAATAATACAGAATTTATTGGGGCAAAAGCTATAAAAACATATGGAAAGGTTAGTAAAAAGATAAAATGAGAGAATTGGAGAAGCTGCTAAAAGACCTCAACTTGTTAATTGCCAAAATTAAAGAGATTGACCGCAAGATCAAAGCAAGAGTTAAGTCTGCCATCCTTGAAGGGGGCAAAATTGAAAAGGTGTCCGCCAAAGCACTCATGGCCAAGATTCCAGACACCCCCAAAACAACAATTGAGCAACTTTTAAATGTCCAGAAGCACATTGTGGAAGGCCTTCAATTCAAGTCCTTTGCCCTCTCTGCACTGTCTGTCTTGACAGATGACCCAGAAATGTATGCCCACCTAAGACCCGCAAAACATACCCAAAGAGATGAGACTGAGAGCCAGCACAACTGGTTACACCAAGAATAGCAAAGCCTGCCAAGGCTGCGGGCAAGGAGGAGACTGCAAAAGGTAACCTAAAATAATAATTAATAAAAATTTCCAAATACTTACCTTTTTTTAGAAGAAGTTGATGGTGAACTCCACCGGGTCCTGGTCCCTTTTGTCCCCGCCACATTCTACGCCAACTACACCACTCATGTGGCCAAGAAGCTTTTCCTGTCCCCCCTGTCTTGCAGGAGCTTGAAGACTGTATTCACGGGTTCTTTCCTATGTCCAGGGAGGCATTGGCTGGGATGACACATGGAGAGGGGGCATCCGAGTGGGCAGTTACTGCCTACAAGAATGCCCAACTGGTCCACCTGGACCCAGTATCACTCAGTGGAGTTTACTGTGTAAACTTCATTGAGTTTTTTTTGGGACGTACTGATGACGCTCTCATTCAAGAATGTACCAGAGATGGGCCAGGCTCATGCGGCTGCTTACTTCTGCTTCCCAGTGGAGCACACCCTTTCCTACTTGCTGGAGAACTTTGGGCGCACAGTAGAAAAACTGGCTGTTGTGGATGCAACAGCCGTGAAGAAGACCAAGATCCCCCTGGCAGACTTTGGGCTGGCCTGGAGTGCCAACAAGACGGGGGTCCCAGAAGCTATGGATCTTACCTTTGGCAAAACTAAACATGAGAAAAAAATAAGCGCAGTATACAACAAACTGTGCGAGTTTAAAGAAGCCTTTGCTGGGCAAAGGCTTCATCTGGTGGTTTACCTTGGGTATTTTTTCTACTTTGGGATAGGCACATTGGTTGAGGACCTGGACGGGGTCCTTCTGGGGATTGATGAGGCCAGGCTCTCCCTGGATGGGAAGAAGGTCCCCCCGGGTACAACTTGGTGGATCACGTCATCCAGGACGCCTTGGTCCTGGTTGGCATCTTTGGGTTTGCAGCCCCGCCAGAAAAGCTGCTCCTCCATTCCCACCTCACCATTCTCCCTTTTACCAGCAGGCAAGAATATTTTAACCAGGGTGTATCCACCGTCCACAGTGTGGCAGTGGAGGTTGTGCTCCACCTCCATCGTGGGGTGGGTAGATACCGCCAAACTCACTATAGGTGATCTTAATAAATTCTTTCTTCCAAATAATTCCATTGCAATTTATAATATTTTTATTATAATAAAATTTTCTAATTCTTATTTTAGCAAACAAGATCTTCAGAATATATCCCAGAGAAGGTCTTAATAAAAGCATAATAATATATTTCAATAAAATCTACTTCTGATTTGGACACATTACATTAACTTTTTTTGATTATTATATTTATTTTCCAAATGTGATATTAATGTGATTGCGGGCGTAGAAACATCTAAATATAAAATGATAATTAATAAATGTTGAATAATAAATTAGAGAATATAAAAAATTGGACACACTAAGCCTTTAATTGATTGGCTGTTTGGCTAGTCATGCGGTGATGAACAAATCAGCGTGGCCATAGAATTCGGCCACAGTCTCAGCTGGGAGGGTATGGATCCCGGCCTGCAGAAAATCAAACAGGTCCTCAGTCCCAGTTGGGGTTCCTTGCTTGACAAATTGCTTGAGCCACCCAAAGACTTCCTCAATGGGATTTAGGAAGGGCAAATAGGCGGGGAGAAAGAGAAGGCACATATTTGCCGTGGCCAATTGCTGGGGGGCCCACTGCAATGCTCGTGTTGATTGATGGAAATTCTTCAAGAATATCAGCCACCTTGTGGAGACCAACATTGTCCAACACAATTACGTTGGTGAAGCCTGGGCTCATGCACCTCAGGTGCTCCTGGACCAATTGGAGAAATGACAGGAAGGTCCGGCTATTGTGGGAGCCTAGTATCATTTGGTAGAGCTTGACCCCCTTTGGACCAAGGAGGGCCATCATTGAATAGGCTGTGGCGCAGACTGCAGCACGCCAAGCCACCCCGTCATTGGAGCCTCTGGGGACATACCCATACTCATTGCACATTGACGAGGCAAATGCTGATTTGTCAATATAGTAAAATTTGACCATCCCCTTGGCTTTGAGGGCAGTATACGTCTCTGCGTAGTTTTTCCATGTCTCAATATTGGCTGGGCTGTTCCAATTATATGGGGATACCCCAAGTCTTTTCCAGGAAAATCACATTCCCTTGACCAGATGGTAGTAAAAGGAAATCAAGGCCTCAATCCCAAAAGCGGACTTAACCATAGCCTGTATATTTGCCAGTTCAAGATGGCAGTCCCAGATGATCCACTGGCAGATTGCCCATTTGTGCTCCTTGTTGAGCATAGTGGAAACACGCAAGGATTTCTCCGTGGCAAGGACTTGGCCAGTATCAATGAACTTGTTGAAGGTCTTGCTGGCATACTTGGGATCCACCCCAACAAGGGCCGCAGCCACCTTGTAGTCACCCAATTCCCGCATTAGCTTAAGCAGAATGATGTGTTTGATGTCAGGGATGCGCTTCTGGGCAGGCTTTGTGGGTTCAGAGAAGCCAGGATCCTGATTGATGACAGGCTTTCAAGGCATGGGCACCTTGTTGTAGAAGGCTGCAACTTTCTTTAGCACCAGCTGTCCCTCATTGGTTTGGTAGAACTGGGGCTCCTTGTCATCCTCCTGATTGCCATCACTGACGTAGGGCTCATAGCTAGTATCAAGTACAGGCTTCACCTTCTCTGGCATGGCTGGCGGGACCAACTCTTGCTGGTACACAACGTCAAACACATACAAAGTAAGTTCTACCTCCTTGTTTCTAACCATTTTTGTTGTGGTAACCTTGGTGGGCTTCTGGGTCAACTTTGGGACCTGAGGGTTGATGCTCTGCACCCTAGCAGCTTGTGCTCCTTGAACCAGCTGTGTCAGTGCAGCGTCACTATGGAACTCTCCTCTCTTGCCTCCCTCCTGAGTAGGCACTTGTGTTGTACTAAGTCTATTCTTTGACCTGCGGGGGCAACCGCAACCGCGGCGCACAACGGGTGCAATGATAGTCTGTTGTTGTGTTCCTTCCATTTTTAGAATTTAATAAAATATTAAATAAAACTTAATTAAGTTACTCTCTAATTTTAATTTTTTCTTTTATCTGTTTATGGATATTCAATTATTATTTTTTCCCACCCAATATCCCAATTATAGATTTTTTATTTCTTAGTTAGTTGTTTTTGGTTTTACAACGCCCATTTTAGAATACTCAAAAAAAATCCACCCTTTTTCCCAGATTTTACTGCCAAATTCAAACACCCAACACAATATTTTTAAAAAATTTGTTTCAGATCTTGTGTCTTATTTTAGATACCTTGGTATCATTCATGATTAAAATTCATTGCACACATTGTGTGAGTGATTTTATTTACATTGTGAGTTGCTATTGTGTTTTGTTTTTGGATTGAGTTTTGACACACCTTGCTTGGGTGTATTTTGTCACTGATTCACATAGTAAACATTTGTACACTGAAAGTCAACTCACACCATTTTGTTTGTGAATCAATGTATTTTGGATTATATTTTGAATAGTTTTGCTTTGCTTGTGAGCTTTTTGTTGCTGTATTGACCCATTTTGCCCATTTACGCTAATAAACCCTGTTAACAGAGTATATATTTTAACCTGAGACTTGGATTTTGTTTAAATCTGAAGAATTTTTGCTTGTTGCCATAGCTTTTAAAACTACTGTAAAAACACTTTTAACGTTTTTTAATATTTGACGTGGTTGCAACTTTAACTAATGGCTTGTAATATATTTAGATATATTAATATTATAATTTACATACTATAAGTTAAAATAAAAATTAAAATATTAAAAGTAAAATTATAATTATAAATTGTAAAAGTTAAATATTAAAGTTTAAATATGTGAAATTTAACTAATTTTATTAAATTGTGCTTTATTCAATATTGAAATATTTGATATTAAAAATTTTAATAATGTAATATGTATTATTAAAATTTTAATATTAAATTTTAGATACTAAATATTTTTTAGTATTTAAATATGTAATATTAAAATTTTTATATTAAAATGTTAATAGTACATATTTCAGTATTAAAAATATTTAGTATTAAAATATAAAATATAAAAAAATTTGCAAGGGGAAAAGATTTATTAGGGGAATGCAAATTGCAAGGGGAATGTGATTATTCTGGGGAATTATACCCCAAAATCAAAATTTCTGTTAATGCGTCCAATTGGGACCACATACTCTTCTGTATGTGGTGGATGACTCTGGCGCAAATTGCTAGAGGGGTGGCGCTCAACACCCCGGTGGTGGCCAAACGTCTTATAAAAGGCAATCAGGTGAGAGAATTGACTAGGAGATTTTTTTGGGGGGCACATAGTACCCGTATAGTGTTGCTATTGCAAATGAGTCATATAGAACGTGCTCAACTGTCCTGTATCCCTGTGGTGTCTTCTGTCTGTTGAGGGCTACATGGCATATGTCAATCTGTATAGGTACATCTTCTAATTTTTTCATGTTGGCTTTCAATATGCAGTGGAGCAGGATTCCCAGGTACACCGCAACATGAATTTGTTGCAATGTATACTTTTCTGAGAACATGCACAATTTTTTGAAAGTTTGTACTAACCTATTAATATAGGATGTTTGGTTAAATTTGAAGAGGGTTCTGGGGGGCGCCTGACTTGTATCAACCCCCCAGGACTCAGCAAACAATATCAATAAAGGCTTAAAATTATTCACAAGGACTGCATCCCCAACTTTGTTTGATAGAGCTTTAAAAAATTCATTAAAAATTGCAGATTTCAGATATTCATTTTCAATTTGAAAGTCAGCTTTTATTATTTTTTTGTATTTGTTGATATTTGTGAAGGGAAACCTTTGAATGCTTTCATATATGTATTCATCAAAGTTTAGTTTTATATCCCCACAATTTTCATTCATTTCTTTGATTTTGATTGTTGATCCTAGTTTGTATGCCTCCCTTATCCATGGCAAGCACCCCGCAGGTGGTTGATATTCCCTATCTTGAGCTTCACTATTAAAAAACATATTCATATTATGCTAAACTATTTTATTTATTTGATTTTTATAGGGGCCACCAGTGACTGGTAACCCCCATAAAACCAGCTTGGCGTAAAAGCCGCCACTTCCGCGACCTCATCCCCATCCCTGGTGATGACTAAAATAAATATAAGTTAAACATAAAAAGACTTAATGATTGTTTCCCCTGTGGCCCCCTCAGCCACAGACGCCATATTGGCAAACTTCATGAGCATTGGATGCTCTTCATTAATTTTCTTAGGCTTAATTTTTCTTATTTTTCTTGCAACTTGTGCTTCCTCTTGATTTTCATTTGATAAAGCTTCTGTATTTATTGATGCGCTTCTGCTTCTTGCTTGTGTTTCATTTTCATCTGTTTCCATTTGGTTGGTTTCCTCTTCATTGGTGTTGACTTCCTTTTGAATTTCTGTTCCTTCAATTAGTTTGATCTTCTTATTGTTTTCTTTGGCCCCCTTCCAGAACTCCCACAAATTTTAGGCTGCATTGTTGAATTCAAGACTTGATAAAATAGTTCCCTGTAGATTAAGTAATTTTTCTTTATTCTTTTCATCTATAATATTTCCCAACTTATCCAGGGCATCTTCTTTTGACTGTATCAGTGGCTGGCCCTTGTTACCCAGCTTTCCTGTCACCATTTCCCTGATATTTCTTTCTATCTCAACAACCTTTTGAAGGTGTGCTTCTAATTTGTTGATTAAGTTATAGATTGTTGACATATTGTTTGAATTCCATCATAAAACTGGTTTTTATAGTACTATATTCAGCGCATACATATTTTTCATCATCATTAATAAATTAAAGACAATAAACATAAATATTGGATTAGAATATTGCAATTAGATGTCAACTCTTGATATTTTGATATTATGTCCATAATTCAATGCATTTTGTTTAATAAAATTCATTGTAAACAAGGCTTTTGTCATCGTAATTTATTGAAATGGATTGTGTTTATATTAGAGAGCCATTGACGCTTAGTACAAATATTGATACATAGTGCATTTTACAGCCTGTATATTTACCTATTGGTAATAATTCTATAAACTTTTCAGTCAGATTTTGCAAGGTAATAATAATGTAATATGTTATAAATTACAGTTTACTGTCATTAATTGGCTGATTTTCTTTGCTGTGGCAATTGTGCATTTTCTGATATTTCTGCACTAGTATCCAATTGGTTGGCTTCACATCCAATCACACAGGCAATAGGAAAACAAGCCGCCACCCCGAGACTGGATGTGGTTGGGGTAGCAGCTTGTTTTTATATCACCTGTGTGATTGGATGTGAAGCCAACCAATTGGATACTATTGCGGAAATATCAGAAAATGCACAATTGCCACAGCAAAGAAAATCAGCCAATTAATGACAATAAACAGTAATTTAATAACACATTACATTATTATTACCTCGCAAAATCCAACTAAAAATTTTATAGAACTATTATCAATAGTTAAATATACAGGCTGTAAAATGCACTAATTTTCAATATTTGTACTAAGTGTTAATGGCCCTAATATAAACACAGTCCATTTCATTAAATTATAATGGAAAAGGCCAAGTTTATAATGGATTTTATTAAACAAAATGCATTGAGTTATGGACATAATATCAAAATATCAAGAGTTGACATCTAATTGCAATATTCTAATCCAATATTTACGTTTATTGTCTTTAATTTATTAATGATGATGAAAAATATGTATGCTCATAATTTTAAGCTATTTGTAAAATGTACAACATTTTATTAATTATGGGAAATGTTGATAATGTAAAAAGAAAATATTATTAATTATTAATTGAAAGAGAGATATCAATTTTAATAAATTATCACAAAGAAAAGATTTATTTACTAATCAAAGGACGGGAAGGGAAGGGAATGGGCAGAATGGACGTCGCCTTCATCTGCATCTGTGAAAGGGGCGGCATCAGAGATAGTGGGGAGGGAATGGGTGGTGGCTTGGGAGTCAGGGTTGGAAGGCAGGTGGCTTGATGGTGGGGTTGGGGAGGCAGGGTTTGTTGATTGGGAAGGGGCAGCAAGAGCGGTTTGCTTCAATTGCTCAAATTCTTCTTCCATCACATATACTGGCTTGACAAAACGGATGGACTGGCGTGGGGGAGACAGGGGTCCTTTCTGGACTTATCACTATCACTTGCATAGAAGATAATGAGATCAAATAAGTCCTGGACGGACACAGAAGGGAAAAGCTCATACCCCTTATCAATCTGGGTGCATAGTTTGTTGTAGGTGGCAGGCTTCAAGCGCCTGAGGGCAAAACCAAAATTGTAGAGACATACATCTGCAAGATGCATGTTAGCGTAGTTGATGGGGTAGGACCAGCAGGTATGCCCCACAGCCCTGATTTCTTGGGTAGCCCATTCCCGCTGCTCCATCTCTGCACTCAGTACAACTGTGTGCATGGTGTTTTGTGTGGCCCACTCCTCCAGCATGTCCTTGAGCTCTGTCTGGTAGGCATACCCATCTGCGGTGTTTGATATTGCCAAGTAATAATTGACGCCCAATGGGGAAACTGCTAATAAAACCCCAACAAAACAATACAAGATTGGGCCGCGCTTGTACACGTCAGAATGGATACAATTCTCTCCAAAGTCTTGGATACTGGCCGAGATCTTGGCGTATGATAGGAAGATGACGTCATTACAGGCCCTCATTGCTCTCCCTTTAATAAAATTAATAATGGTTGCATTGTATGGGTTGGTATCCACCAAAATGGGGCCACCAAGAACCTGATTGGATAGGATTCTGGCGGCAACCACAACTCCGTGCATCCACAAATTCACTGTTTGTTTGTTGGTGAAGATGCCGTGGAGTCCCAACTGGAGACATACCTGGACCAGGGGCATCCACGGGTCACGTTCCATAATGGCCATCATAAGGGGATGAGCTGTGTCACCTTTGGTTGAAGTACAGGCACCAGTTGGGGTCTTCTTGGTAGGGGGCCACAGTTGGTGTGGGCTTGCAGGGTTGCAGCCACAGTGGACTTTGCAAACCCCATTGCGGCCGCAATTTCCCCAAGGGACATAAGCTTGCCTTGCTTAACAACCATTTTGAGAACAATCTCTGGGGTGATCAATTTTCTTCTGTGTCTTGAAGGCTGATTGGCTGGGGGAGGGATATGTCCATCTTGGGAACTGGTCAATGTCATCTGATTGGCTGTTTTGGGGTTCTGGGCTCTCTGGGTGACCCCATGGCTAAAATGGCTGGTTCCAGATGCCATTGCTGATAAGGGATTTGGGTTGGAAGCTGCCTGTGCATGGTGGGCAAACAGGGCCATGCTGGAAGTTGCAGGAGAAAGAACAGACTCCTGTGTGGTGCTTGCAGAGGGGTCTGTGGGTTGGGAGTGGCCATAGACAGAGGCTTCACTGTTAAGAGACCCAGTGTAGCCCTGCATAATTTTGTCAAGGCCAGGGAACAGCTTGTTGACTTGGTTGTTGTTGAAAGAAGACATAATAAAAATTTTATTTTAATTTTAAACTTGAGAAGAGGAATGTATATTTTAGTCAATTTTATTGTTATATATGTTAATTTTGTGAATATTACAATCTAAATTTTAGCCAACCTAAAATGGAATAGGGTGATTTTTGAGAATGCCTATGATTCCTAAAAGAATTAGCACAAATCCACTCTAGATCCTTTGGCATCCTTTTTGAGACACCCATAAATTATATTTATTTCAAATTCATTGCAATTATGATTTGAAACTTGGTTCTTGGATTTGACAATCCTGCAATTTCAGTTTTGTTAATTTTCACATGATGTCTATGATTCGTTTGCAATACAGGAAATCTCAAATTGTACATAAGAACCCCACATTTCTGATTCATGTATCCCTCATTTGTTTGTTGGGTTTTGTCTTTTGTTAGTTGAGTTATCTGCTCAAGAGATTCAAAATTTGCCAATTTAAATAAACCAAAAAAGTCAGATTAAATGGTTAATTTTATTAAATATTTTAATTTTCACTCAGCTGAGTTGCCTGCAAAAGTGATTCAAAATTTGGACCAAGGATTTTACAATCCTGCATTTTTAGGTTCAGGTTCTGAATTTACAGTAAAGGAGAAACAAACAAACAGAAGTCTTGGCATAAATATCAATCAAAATAGAAAATATCAGTTGAGACTTAAATTTTCAGTCCTGGCATGATACTATATATTATCCTATATTTATATCCAATAAAGTACAGTAGTTTTAGAAGCTATGGCAACAACCAAAAATACCTCAGATTTAAACAAAATGATTTCAGATTTAAGCAAATTCCAACTATCAGGTTAAAATATAAACTCTGTTAACAGGGATTTTTGGCGTTAATGGGCAAAATGTATCAACACAGCAAAGAAGTGCTCACACACAAAGCAAAAACATTTAAAATACAATCCAAAATACATGGATTCACAAAAAAAATGTGTGAGTTGACTTTTGGTGTACATATGGGACATTATTTTTCTTGTTATGCCTAAGCGCTGGACTGATTATTTTTTAACTTAATTACATTATTCATATTCAAATTATTCAGAAAGATTAAAATACAATCAATGTCAAATCTTTAATTGATCTTGGGCTTAGATATTTTTTTAAAAAATAATTTATCAATTTTAGAATTGAAAATTGCACCTTATAATATTTCTGGAAATATCTTAAGTGCTACTACATACTACAAGCTAAAAATATTTATGATGAGTTGCATGGGAGAGTAATAGCAGCCCCAAAGCTATAAATGCTATTACCTTATCTTTGGCTCATCATAAATATTCTTAGTTTGTTTCAAAAAAAGGTTGTTGTTTTTGAAAGACTGATAACTCTATTTAAAATACACCCTCTAGTAAGCTGCCCTACTTCATGAACTTGCCCTAATGCACCACTAGCATCTTCTGATATTTTTGTTTCTCTGGTATCATCACGTGATTTCAAATGATAAGTTATCTCAGAATATTCTGAGAAACTTTCAAATGTTAAAGGTGAAGTATAAAACTTCCCATCTTTCATCAAATATGAAAGATTAATGCGCAGATTTTTAACTTTGAGCTCTCTCCTTATAGGCCTAACTTTTCTCTCATAAATATAAAAGAATGACTTTTGAGAAATATTTGAGCCTAATAGTGCTGATTTATATAATTCTTTTCTTTTTTCTTCTTGGTCAAAAATATTTTTAATATTATTTATATTATTAATATAAAGCTGATTTTCTTTCTCTTTTAATGTTTTTGATATTACACCAAAGTGACCATCAACAATACTTTTCCCATGACATTCTACAAATCTATTGTATTTAATAGACCCTTTAATGTATTGTGGTGCCTCTTTAAATAGATAATATAAGAATTCATAGGATCTAAAATGATTTCCATTATCAGTCCATACTTTGATATTATTTATTTTTTTAAACTTATCTGATTTAAGAAGACTTATTAGACATTCACCTGAAAACAAAGAATCATGAGACAATATTTGAGATAAAAAATCATGGTATTCATATTTAAATTTATTGTTTTCTTTAAATACCAATGTAAACCCCAATAAAGAAATAGGTCTTTTGGAATAAAAACAGTTATTGGTTTCAATTAGACCACCACCAACTTTTAAATTCTCCTTAAAATCTATGACTATAATACATGACTCATTATCTAATTCATTGATATCTTTCTTATATTCCCTATTTTGATGAGCATAAAGGTCTTGGTGCTGATTAATAGCTTTTAAGTCACTGTTTATAGATTCTGGCAATAATAAGTTTTTACTTTCACATTCTTCTTTTCTTTTTTCTAAGGATGATTTTAAGTTACAAATATTACACATGTCAGTTTGTTTTTTACTTTTTATTATATTTTTTGGTATTAATTTATAATAAGTTGAAAGTGATATTGAAATTTCATTTTTTATTTTCATATTTTCATATATTTCTTTTTTTGTTTTTGATAGAGAATATTTTATTTCAGTTGAGTAATTACTCATCTCTTTTTCTATATCTTTATAAATTTTTTCAGGCACTTTTTTTGTAAACTGGCTTATTTCAAAATAATTTTCTAGTAGTTTTTTAATTATTTTTTTGATTATTTCTTTTTTTAATGAATAGTTATTATCTTTTTGGCTTTTTTGTTTAAGCTTACATTTTTATTTTTATTTATTTTTCTTGAGTATTCAAACTCACTTTTGGTTATATTAAATCCCATATCAGTAAGCTCTTTTAAAGAGTAACTGGAAGTAACCAGAGATCTCAAGGCTGGGAGATGCTTTTGAGGAGCAGATTTCAGAAGATCCTTTAAGTTGTCAATTATCCCATTTAGTTTCTGATTTTGAATTAAAGGTATGAACTCTGCTTTTCCAAACTCAGTTTGAGTGAGGAAGTGATTGATGAAGGAATTAAGATTGCCTCCAGAAACAAAGAGAAGTGCTTTCTTTAGCATAGCAATTCTTTCTCTTTTTGTTGATGCTCCCAGTGAGGAAAATGGCTTCATGGCAGAAGTAAAGTTAACAGATTCCATAATATTGGATTT
Organism: Entomophthora muscae; assembly: GCA_014839935.2. NCBI lineage: Eukaryota > Fungi > Entomophthoromycota > Entomophthoromycetes > Entomophthorales > Entomophthoraceae > Entomophthora > Entomophthora muscae. The sequence continues at coordinate 13,658 of QTSX02006634.1, read as the reverse complement.
GTGATTGCTGATAGAGAGATGCTTTGTAGAGATGCCTTGCAAAAGAGTGCTGGTTGCAGGAATTATATCTTTTTGTGAAGATGGTTTGAAGTAAACCTTAGGTGGTGCTTTAGCTCTTATATACCAAGCCTTATGGCACCATTCTGAAAGAAATGATGTGACAGCTTTATTTACAATTTCATAATTGAATTTATATTTCTAGAATAAATGAAATCCCCAGTTTTCATGCACAAGTGATATATGTGTATCAGCTAAGCATCAAATTACATCATATCCTCCTTGTAATCTGTGCAAATCAATGAAAATGATGTATTAACTTAATTATAACTGATATGCATATTTTTAAAATGATAAAATATTAAAGAATTGTATTTAAAAAATGCTTAATTTGAGGTTCACAGTTCACTTGAACCTCAAAATTCATCTAAACAGCAAATAAATTAATGTCCTAACTTCAAACTACCATAAAATCCTAAATAATTAAGCTTTTTAAATAAAAAAAATGCAGAAATAATGCTCTTAATCTTATCTTTAATTTCATTAAATAAAAAGCATATATTAATCAATGAAAAATTAACTTTTTTAAGCTTTAAGCAATCTATTTTATTTCATTATCAAAATAATATAATAAAATCTGACATATGTTCTTTTAAATTGCTTTTGCTTTAATATTCAATATTATATATATTAATATTTTAACATTAATAGAAAGATAAGATTCTTAGCTTCCTTTTAATAGTTTACAGTGTGAAAAAATATTAACTTTTTGTTGAGTTACTACTGTTTTAAATATAAACATTTGTAATTTGATTTTTTCAAAATCAAACTGTGTTATGCTGCGACTTGGGCAGCATGTGTATTAGAAAATGGCCTAATCCCTAAAATAGTGACCCATATGTTTACTATGTGAATTGGCAAAAAAATACACCCAAGTGCAGTGAGTCAAAACTCAACCCAAAAACAAAACACAATAACAACTTGCTATGTAAACAAAATCACTCAAATGTTGTGTGCAATAAACTGTACTCAAGAATGATACCAAGGTATCTAAAATAAGACACACAATCTGAGACATAAATTTTAAAAATATTGTGTTGGGTGCTTAATTTGATATGAAATATGGGAAAATGGGTGAAAAATATTTTAGGTGTTCTAAAATGGGTGTTGTAAAACCAAAAACAACTAAATAAGAAATAAAGAAATCTATAATTGGGATATTGGGTGGGAAAAATATTAATTAAATATCCATATTCAGATAAAAGCAAAAATTAAAAATTAGGGAGCAATTAATTGAAATTTATTTAATATTTTATTAAATTCTCAAAATGAAAGGAACACAACAACAGAGTACCAATGCACCTGTTGTGCGCCATGGTTGCGGTTGCTCCCATGGGTCAAAGAACAGAGTTGGTGCAACCAAAGTGCCTACTCAGAAAGGAGATGGGAGAGGAGATCTTGATAGTGAAGCTGCACTGACACAGCCAGTTTAAAGAGCACAAGCTGCTAGGGTGCAGAGCATCAACCCTTGGGTCCCTAAGCTGACCCAGAAGCCCACCAAGGTTACTACAACAAAAACGGTTAGAAACAAGGAGGTAGAACTTACTTTGTATGTGTTTGACATTGTGTACTGGCAAGAGTTGGTCCCGCCAGCCATGCTGGATAAGGTTAATCCTGTACTTGACACTAGCTATGAGCCTTACGTCAGTGATGGCAACAAGGAAGAGAACAAGGAGCCTGAGTTCTTCAGAATTGATGAGGGACAGTTAGTGTTAAAGAAAGTTGCTGTGTTTTACACCAAGGTACCTATGCCTTGCAAGCCAGTCTCCAATCAGGATCTAGATCCCCCAACTCCTGCAAAGCCCGCTTAGAAGCGCATCCCTAACATCAAACGCATCATCCTTCTCAAGCTAATGTGGAAATATGGTGATTACAAGGTGGCCACAGCTCTTGTTGGGGTGGATCCCAAGTACGCCTCCAAGACCTTCAACAAATTCATCAATACTGGCCAAATCCTTGTTACAGAGAAATCCTTGCATGTTTCCACTATGCTCACCAAGGAGCAAAAATGGGCAATCTGCCAGTAGATAACCCAAGATTGTCATCTTAAACTGGCAAATATACAGGCCATGGTCAAATCTACTTTTGGGGTTGAGGCCTCAATTTCCTTTTACTACCATCTGGTGAAGAGAATGCAGTTTTCATGAAAAAAGCTTGGGGTATCCCCATACAATTGTAATAGTCCAGCCAACATTGACGTCTGGAAAAAAATACGCAGAGGTGTACACTGCTCTCAAAGCCAAGGGAACAGTCAACTTCTACTACATTGACAAATCAGCATTTGCCTTGTCAATGCGCAATGGGTATGGGTATGTCCCCAAAGGCTCAAATGGCGGGATGGCTTGGTGTGCTGCAGTCTGCGCCACAGCCTATTTGATGGTGGCTCTCCTTGGTCCAAAGGGGGTCAAGCTGTACCAAATGATATTGGGATCTCACAATAGCTGAACCTTTTTATCATTCCTCCTATTGGTCCAGGAGCACCTGAGGCGCACAAGCCCGGGCTTCACCAACATCATTGTGCTGGACAATGTTGGTCTCCATAAGGTGGCTGATATTATTGAGTTATTTCCAATGATTGACACTAGCATTGCAGTGGGCCCCCAGCAATTGGCCACAGCAAATATGCACCTTCTCTTCCTCCCTGCTTATCTGCCCTTCCTAAATCCCATCAAGGAAGTCTTTGGGTGGCTAAAGCAAGTTGTAAAGTGTGAGACCCCAGCTGGGATTGAGGACCTCTTTGCTTTGCTACAGGCCAGGATCCACACCCTTCCAGCTGAGACTGTGGCCAAATTCTATGGCCACACTGATTTTTCATCCCCGTGTGCCTTGACAAACAGCCAATCAACTAAAGGCTTAGCTTGTCAAACTTTTTTATATTCTCTAATTTACTATTTAAGATTTATTAATTATCATTTTATATTTAGAAGCTTCTAAGCCCACAATCAGTTCTGGCAGGACATCAATGGAGGTTAGTAATTTTTTTTACTTTTTATTAATTTTTTTATTATGCCATCTGAGGTTATCCCAAACACTTGATACTGGATTACACAAATATATTTATATCACTTTTTTCAAATAAATATAAAAATAAAATTAAAAAGTTTAAATGTATAAGGTAAAAAGTAGAATTGTACAGTAGTTTTATAAGCTATGGCAACAACCAAAAATACCTCAGGTTTAAACAAAATGGTTTCAGATTTGAACAAAATCTAGTCACGCAAGATTCATGATTCAATTAATTTATAAAATTTCAGTTTATAAATGAACTGTCAAACAAAAAAATTTCACTAGCCCATTATAAAAAATTATATCAAACATCAAGCAGTGTAGTAAAAACCACAAACAAAATGAACTGACACAACAAGTGAGATAGATGGATGCTATTCCAAAGTATATTATAATCCAATAAGGATTCATATGAGGCACCAACAGAAGGACTAAGTTGAAACAAAATTTGGGTAATCTAGAAGTGAGATTCAACAAGCACAAAACAAAATGAAGCCACACAAGATGTGAAGTGTGAGTAGCCTAAAATAGAAAAGTACCAGTTTAACAGCCAATCAACAGCTATCTAATTTAGGAACAGAGGCATTTTTTTCATTTTCATAGATCCAGATTTTGTGTATAATGGTTTTGAGAACCTTCCAAATATGAAATGATGATTATAATAAAAACAAGTCATAAAATTTTAAACTTTTACTTTTAGTGATTTTATCCTAGGTTTTTTACAATGGTTTTTAACAGCAATATATTTGACGGCGCCAGCAGCCAAGCCAGCTTTAATGGAGATGAGGCTCAGGGCGTGAAGGCACCTATTTATACCCAAGCCTTTTAGGCAGGTAACAAGGAAGCCAGCCTGTACCTTACCCCCAACCCCTATGGCTTTGACTTGTTCAGTAGTCACATAGTGTCTAGCTCTGCCCCTGCTCCTGTACCCACCCCCACACAAGCTGCCCATCAACCAACCAATCAGGATGGTAACATCAATCCAGAACAAATTGCTGCCACCACTCAACCTGCCCCCTATAGCCAATCAGGCTTCAGCTCCTGCAGCCCAGCACCCCAAATGCAGAATAATTACTGCTCAGATTCTTCAAGAAATTGTGGCGCTGAACTTGCAGGGTCTGTCCTGGGAACAAATTGCTAGCCAATTGCAATTTACCCAGGCTACTGTCATGCAGAAATTCAATAACTTAATGAATAAGAGGAATCTGATCAGGACAACCAAAAAGCCCAAGAAAGCCCCTAAGTCCCAAATCACAAAGGTGTACCCAATAATGCATGACCTCCTTCAGCGGGACCCCAAGCTTCCCCTGACCCAGGTCTGGAAGCAACTTGTGCACCATGGCATTTGGGTGTCTGAGCGCATGGTGCAGCTCTGGATGCATGAAAAGGTGGTTTCAATACAGATTCTTAACAATGTTGCCGGTAACCAATGGGATGGTGCTGAGGATTCCCCGTATAATCAGGCCATCAAATCAACTCTGGTCCAATACTTGACTAGTCTAACAGATGATATCATGTTCATCTCCTGCTACAAGCTATCAATAGCTTTTGACAATTTTGGTGCCCAAGGAAGATCCACCATCCAAAAAAGAAGGAAGAGGGTCAAGAAGGGGATTTTTATTGGTGAGTTTCTGGCTGTTTCAGCCAAGGGTTCTGTCTATTATTGGAAAAACCCAGATTACACCAATGTCTAAAAGTACAGCCACATCTTAAGTGGATTACTTGACTCCTGGGATGGCTCAAATTCCAAGCACTGGGTTTTCTTGAGCCACTAGATGGAGGGTAGCTCCACCACCCTTCAGGCCATCCAGCAACGCAAGCACCAGGCCTTGGTCTACCCCGCCGGCCATGCAGACATTCATCTGGGTGATGTTGTCTTCTTCAACATTGAGTCCACACTATGGGAGTGCCGCCCTCAGGCTTTTAATGATCTTTATCTTGGGGTCCTTGACCACAATTCTCTCTTTGGGCGCCAAATGGTGGCTGACTTGTTTTCCCAAATTGTCTTCCATGTGAACATAGGCAACCAATTATGTAAGGATAAGCACCTGCCACCCCATGCCACAGCCACTTACCAGCTCATCTAGCCAATGACAGATGAGGAATATGACAAGCGGTATATGGCGGTCATCACACAAAATCCTCCTACCCCTACTCCTGCCACCCCCATCTTTCAGCCCCATCCACACAATCCCAGACCCCCCAGGCCAGCACTGCCTCTACGTCTTCCTTCCCGCACTATTCTGCCTACTAGGGATTACTCTTCCCTGCCCCAATAAGCCCCCTGTTGCCAAACATTTTCTATTTATATTATTTTTATTTTGAATTTCAATTGTTCACGTTCTCTTTGTTTATAGTTGGTTTTATTCTTTATGTTCAGCTTATTTCTATAAAATCATATATTTACCATGCCATGTATCTAGATCCAGAACATAGTTATTTTTAGCACTTTGCACTGTCCCTTATGAAAATATTAAAATAATTTGGTGATCAACTAAATTTGAATTAGAAAATTATAGGTTAATTGTATTTAGATAAAGTTGTTACTGATCCAAATTCAAAACCTTAATGATAAACTTTAAGCCAATCATGAGCCAAGTGATAAAGTGATTGTTGTGACATAAAGGGTCATTCAATAATTCTTTGATGCATGTGCGCTAATTAATATGATTGGCAGGATGTTTTGCCATTGAGCGCCATTGCTGCTGTGGCAAGTTGTTGGTGGACTAGTGCCCAATCAGCTTCTGGGTTAGCACTAGTCCACCAACAACTTGCCACAGCAGCAATGGCGCACAATGACAAAACAACCAGCCAATCATATTAATTAGCAAACATGCACCAAAGAATTATTGAATGACCCTTTATGTCACAACAATCACTTTATCACTCAGCTCCTAATTGGCCTAAAGTTTATCATTAAGGTTTTGAATTTGGATCAGTAACAACTTTATCTAAAAAAAGTTAACCTATAGTTTTCTAATTCAAATTTAGCTGATCACCAAATTGTTGTTAATATTATCACAAGGGGCTGTGCAAAGTGCCAAAAATAAAATGGCAATTAAGGAAACAATGCCAACACAAAGCAAACAACACATATTGAGTTGAGCGTAAAACATATAAACAATGGGTAAAAAATGGGATATTGGAGTAATGTGAAAACAAACAGGAATAAACAAAGAGGCAATAATATCAGAATGCTACAGATTTTAATGGGATGAAAGCTATAAAAACATATGGAAATATTAGTAAAAAATCAATGAGAGAATTGGAGAAGCTTTTGAAGGATCTCAACTCTGCAATTCAGAGATCAAAGAAATTGACCACAAGATTAAAGCAAGAGTTAAGTCCACTGTCCTTGAAGGAGACAAAATAGACAAGGTGTTTGCAAAGGCCCTTATGACCAAAACACCAGACACCCCTGAGAAGACAATCAAGCACTTACTAAACATTCAGAAGACAGTGGTTGAGGGCCTTCAATTCAAGTCATTTTCCCTCTATGCACTGTCTGTCTGGACAGATTGCCCTGAAATATATGCCCACCTGAAACCTATCAAGCAGGCAAGAACAGAGGACACAGAATTGCCTGTGCAATTGCTTGCGCCAAGAATGGCTAAGCCTGCCAAAGCTGCCAGCAAGGAGGAAACACACAAAGGTAACATAAAAAATAAAATTAATAAAAATTTGTAAATAATTACCTGTTTTTTTTTAGAAAACAGACAGTAAAATCTGTCAGGTCCTGGTCCTGTTTGTCCCTGCCACCTTTTATGCCAACTATGCCAATCATGTGACTAGGCAGCTGTTTCTGTCCCCCCTGTTGTGCAGGAGCTTGAAGACAGAATCCACAGGTCCTTCCCAATGTCCAGGGAGGCATTGGCTGAGCTTACACATGCTGAGGGGGCATCCAAGTGGGTAGTTACTGCCTACAAGGATGCCTAACTGGTCCACCTGGACCCGGTATTCCTTAGTGGAGTTTACCGTGTAAACTTGGTTGAGCTTGTTTGGGACATCCTGGCAACACACCCAATCAAGAATATACTGAAGATGGGCAAGGCCCATGCGTCTGCTTGCTTCTGCTACCCCCTGGAGCACACCCTATCTTACCTGTTGGAGAACTTTGGGAGCAAGGTGTTGAAATTGGCTGTTGCAGACGCAACAGCCATAAAGAAGACAAAAATCCTCCTTGCCAACTTTAGGTTAGCCTAGAGCACTGACAAGACAGGGGTCCCAGCAGTCATGGAGCTGACCTTTGCTAAAACAAAACATGAGAAAAAGATTAGTGCAGTTTTTAATAAATTGTGAGAGTTTACTGAAGCCTTTGCTGGGCAAAGGCTTCATCTGGTGGTTTACCTTGGGTATTTTTTCTACTTTGTAATGGGCGCAAGCATGGAGGACCTAAACAGGGTCCTTCTTGGGATTGACAAGGCCCAGCTCTCCCTGGACAACAAGAAGGTTCCCATGGGTACAACTTGGTTGACCCTGTGATCCAGGACACCCTGGTCCTGGCTAGAACTTACTGTAAATTCAGAACCTGAACGTAAAAATGTGGGATTGTCAAATCCTTGGTTCAAATTTTGAATCACTTTTGTAGGATGGCCTTTTTTTAATTAAATTGAATTATTTGTATTTTTATTTGAATATTTGAAAATGCGGGAACTCATAGACACTTTGCAGATTTCAAGTCAAACTGCATATTTCCAATGGACAAAATGAACTAACTGGAATCAGATTTGAAGCGTTCAAATCCATCAACCATTTTCATTAAGTTTACTCTGTTTTTTGAAATTGCGGGATTGTCAAATCCAAGAACCAAATTTCAAATCACTTTTGAATGCCACTAGTAAACTCAGATATTAATTGCAGGAACTGAAATCCAAATTGAATGTAAAGTAAGAAACTAGGACAAATCAACCCAAATCAAGAAGCTCCACCACAACTAAAATCAAACAAAAAATTCAATATAAATAACCATGTTTAGACATGAAATTAAGTGAAATGTAAAATTGTTTAAACTGGAAATGATGCAATATTCTGCATTCTAAATCACTAATATAGCAACCATAAACCCATATAATGATTTATGAGCTACTCTCCTTTCATCCTTGAAACTTTTAAAAAATTTCAAGGAAGAAAGGAGAGGAAAAGATAAACCATCAGTTTACTGCACTATATATTCATGTACTGCTATTAAGGATACTTGATTACAGTAGATTTCAGAAAATACTAATAATAAAATAGAATTATATATTACAATCTATTTTTACCATGTTGTCTTTTCCTTGGTGTGTTGATAGTTCATTTGCTGTTGATAAGGTGTTTGCATTTGATTGGATGGTTTCACCTCCAGTTGCCTTGGCAATAGGAAATCAGGCCGCCTCCCCGAGACCAACTGTGGTTGCGGAGGCGGCTTGAATTCCTATTGCCAAGACAACTGGAGGTAAAACCATCCAATCAAATGCAAATACCTTATCAACAGCAAATGAACTATCAACACACCAAGGAAAAGATAACATGGTAAAAATAGATTGTAATATATAATTCTATTTTATTATTAGCATTTTTTAAAATCTACTGTAATCAAGCATCTAAATTTTAGCTGTCCTAAAATGGAATAGGGTGCTTTTTGAGAATGCCTATGATTCCTAAAAAAATTAGCACAAATCCACTCTAGATCCTTTATCATCCTTTTTGAGACACCCATAAATTATATTTATTTCAAATTCACCTCATTTTTGATTTGAAGTTTGGTTCTTGGATTTGACAATCCCGCAATTTCAGATTTTTTAATTTTACATGATGTCTATGATTTGTTTGAAATACAGGAAATCTCAAATTGTACATTAGAATCCCGCATTTCTGATTCATGTATCCCACATTTGTTTGTTGTGTTTTGTCTTTTGTTAGTTGAGTTATCAGCTCAAGAGATTCAAAATTTGCCAATTTAAATAAACCAAAAAAGTCAAATTAAATGGTTGCTTTTATTAAATATTTTAATTTTTACTCAGCTGAGTTGCCCGCAAAAGAGATTCAAAATTTGGACCAAGGATTTGACAATCCTGCATTTTTATGTTCAGGTTCTGAATTTACAGTATGGTTCTACAGCCCTGCCAGAGAAGCTGCTGCTTCACTCCCACCTCACCATACTCCCTTTTACTAGCCACCAAGAATATTTTAATCAGGGTGTGTCCACCATCTTTGGTTTGGCGATGGAGGTTGTGCGTCACCTCCATTGCTGGGTGGGTACATACCAAAGGACTCACTATAGGCGCACCTAATAAAAATATCATTCCACATTTAAATTTACATTTGAATTTTAATCATTATTTTTATTATAATAAATATATCTAATTTTTATTTTAGCAAACAAGTTTTGCAAAATATATCACAGAAAATTTTCATAAAAGCATAAAAATATGCATTAATAAAATATAATTCTAGTTTTTACATTTTACATTTAATTTTTTTATCCCATTTTTATATATATTTGATAAGAGTGATATAAATATATTCACATAATCAAGTATCAAATGTCTGGGATAGCCTCGGATTTCATAATAAAAAATTAATATAAAAAAATAAATTACTAACCTTCATTGATGGTCCAGCTGAATGTGATTGCAGGCTTGGAAGCTTCTAAATATAAAATTATAATTAATAAATTGTAAATAGTAAATTATAGAATATAAAAAAGTTGGACACAATAAGCCTTTAATTGATTGGCTGTTTGGAAAGGCACACAAGGATGAACAAATCAGTGTGACCATAGAATTTGGCCACAGTATCAGCTGGAAGGGTGTGGATCCTGGCCTACAGCAAATCAAATAGGTCCTTGGTCCCAGTTGGGGTCTCTTGCTTTACAACTCACTTGAGCCACCCAAAAACTTCTTTGATGGAATTTAGGAAGGGTGAATAAGCAGGAAGGAGGAGAAGGCGCAAATTTGACGTGGCCAATTGCCGGGGGCCCACTGCAATGCTGGTGTCAATCATTGGGAATTCTTCAAGAATATTGGCCACCTTGTGGAGACCAACATTGTCCAGCACAATTACATTTGTGAAGCCAGGGCTTTTGCGCCTCAGGTGCTCCTGGACCAATCAGAGAAATTCTAGAACTATACAGCTGTTGTGAGAGCCTAGTATCATTTGATAGAGCTCAACCCCCTTTGGACCAAGGAGAGCCACCATCAAATAGGCTGTGGCATGGACTGCAGCACACCAAGCCTCCCGTTATTTGAGCCTTTGGGGACATACCCATTGCGCATTGACAAGGCAAATGCTGATTTTTCAATGTAATAGAATTTGACCGTCCCCTTGGCTTTGAGGGCAGTGTACACCTCTGCGTATTAATTCTGGGTCTTGACATTGGAAGGATTGTTTCTATTGTAGGGGGATACCCCAAGTTTTTCCCATGAAAACTGCATTCTCTTCACCAGATAGTAGTAAAAGGAAATTGAGGTCTCAACCCCAAAAGTAGATTTGACCATGGCCTGTATATTTGCCACTTCAAGATGGCAATCTTGGATTATCCACTGGCAGATTGCCCATTTGTGCTCCTTGGTGAGCATGGTTAACACACACAAGGATTTCTCCACAACAAGGACTCAGCCATTATTGATGAATTTGTTGAAGGTCTTGGAGGTGTACTTGGGATCCACCCCAACAAGAGCTGCAGCCACCTTGTAATTGCCATATTTCCACATTAGCTTGAGAAGGATGATGTGTTTGATATCAGGGATGCGCTTCTGAGCAGGCTTTGCAGGAGTTGGTGAATCTAGATCCTGATTGGAGACTGGCTTGCAAGGCGTAGGCACCTTGGTGTAAAACACAGCAACTTTCTTTAACACCAACTGTCCCTCATCAATTTTGAAGAACTCAGGCTCCTTGTTCTCTTCCTGGTTGCCATCACTGACATAAGGCTCATAGCTAGTGTCAAGTACAGGCTTAACCTTATCCAGCATGGCTGGCGGGACCAACTCTTGCCAGTACACAATTTCAAACACGTACAAAGTAAATTCTACCTCCTTGTTTATAACTGTTTTTGTTGTAGTAACCTTGGTGGGCTTCTGGGTCAGCTTAGGGACCCAAGGGTTGATGCTCTGCACTCTAGCAGCTTGTGCTCCTTGAACCGGTTGTGTCAGTGCAGCGTCACTATCAAACTCTCCTCTCCTATCTCCTTCCTGAGTAGGCAATTGGGTTGCACCAACTCTGTTCTTTGACCCGCAGGGCAACCGTAACCGCGGCGCACAACGGGTGCATTATCACTCTGTTGTTATGTATCTTCCATTTTACAATTTAATAAAATACTAAATAAAACTTAATTAAGTCACTCCTTAATTTTAATCTTTGCTTTTTTCTGAATATGGATATTTAATTAATATTGTTTCCCCCTATATCCCAGTAATAGATTTTTCATTTCTTAATTAGTTGTTTTTGGTTTTACCACACCCATTTTAGAACACCCAAAATATTTTCCACCCATTTTCCCAGATTTTACTGCCAAATTCAAACACCCATCATAATGTTTTTAAAATTTATGTCTTGGATTGTGTGTCTTATTTTAGATACCTTGGTATCCTTCATGATTACAAACAATTGCACACAACATTTGAGCAATTTTGTTTACATAGTGAGTTGCTATTGTGTTTTGTTTTTTGATTAAGTTTTGACTCACTGCGCTTGGGTGTATTTTTTCACCAATTCACATAGTAAAAATATGTACACCAAAAGTCAACTCACACCATTTTTTTGTGAGTCAATGTATTTTGGATTGTATTTTGAATAGGTTTGCTTTGCGTGTGAGCACTTCTTTGCTGTGTTGATCCATTTTGACCACTATTGCCAAAAAATCCCTGTTAATAGAGTGTTTATTTCAACCTGATAGTTGGATTTTGTTCAAATCTGAAATTATTCTGTTTAAATCTGAGGTATTTTTGTTTATCACCATAGCTTTTAAAACTACTGTATACCCATGGTGGAGCAATCACACCTGGGCCAAGGATTAAAGCTAGAATAGCTCAAATCTTAGATTATACACCTGGGGTTAAAAAGTACCAGGTGTTCAGAGGAGATTTTTTTAATATACATGCCAACTTTCAGAGAATCTCTTACATCTTTTAATTTAGCTGAAAATAAGAGCAAACAGTGAGATTGAAAAGTGGAAACATACCATTTGTGATGGTGCATTCTAGATGCTGTCCTATGGCAATGCATGTAAAGATGGGTTAGTTCTTGGTGCCGCATTGGTGGGCACCGCTCCTATTAGACACTTGGGAGCCTAGTGGATTTTGTAATGATGTGCTTTGTGATAGTTTAAACACCCCCTTTCCTAAATAAAATTACTATTAAAACATTTTATTGTTGAAAGCCAAATATCAAAGTTCCTTCTATGATAAGGAATGAACCCAGTATATGAGAAGTGTTTTTTGATGACTATGTTACAGGATCATAGTACTATCAAAGTGGTGTTGATTTGTGTTGATTCATTATGGGGGTTTTGAATCAATACCATGCTCCATTCCCAGCTAATAAAGGAAAGGTTCAGGTTTACTGCAAAAAGTTTAACTATTAAGGAATTCCATATGCTGTCTTTCTAGATGGTGTCTTTTGTGATAGTGTATTTTAGGGCAAGTGCCTAAAGTCAAAGTGTGGAAATTGAAATCTCCAAATCAATGGATTTTTTAATCTCCACACTTTTTTCAATAAAAGTTTTCCCCCAAAAAAATAATATTTTTCTTAAATTTGACTTTTTTAAAATGTTTTTACTAGTAGCTAAAATCAAAAAACCAAGTTCAAAGTGCCCAAATTGATGCAATTTAAAATACACCTTAAATTAATTTGGCTTTTAAAATATAATATATTAATCCTTTTGAATATAGGGGACAAAATTGAAAGTGTAGAAATCAAAGTACAGAAGTCTCTTCAGTTTAATATTTGAGGCCCCAAAATTAAAAAATAAAATATCACTTAATATTGATTCTATCACTATGTAAATGATTAGAAAAGCTTCAAAAACATATCATACTCAACCAAATAAGCTAAAATCTATCATACAGGCTCACAATCACCTGTGAATTGTTTGATAAAAATTCCAGTGATTTTTATTATGTAAAAAAATAGAGTGCTGAATGAAACAAATCTGATATTATCACTTAGTAAATTACTGGGTGTAGTAATAGAGTGCGCAAATTGAAAATGCTTCAAATCAAAATTCAAAACACACTGATTTAGTGCTTACCAATATATTTTAAATTATGATTAGAATTTGATATTTGATTAACTAAGCTCCAATAGGTGTTTATAATTGAAAGTGCAGAAATCAAAAGTGCATTTAAACCAAACAACTGCTCTACTTTGAAAAACCATAATAATTTAACCAGTGTAAGTTTAAAGCTTAAAATTAGAATTTTAAAGGTTAAAGACTTGCTTTAAAACATAGTAGAGTTTCAATCCTTTTGGGTTAGTTTATAGTAGATTTTTAAAGGGTTTAGTAAAAACTGCAGATTTTGGCAGGTTTGAAAAAAATACTAAATTAATTTAATATGTTACTATCTTTGTCTTATGCTTTTAGGGAGTGTTGAGATTGAAGTGCCAAAATCAAAACT
>QTSX02006633.1:0-118476 GCA_014839935.2 Entomophthora muscae | reverse complement strand
AGAGATGTATCTTTTATTGGTTAATACTTTAGACTTATATAGACTTGGCTGTGGCAGAGATTTAGTTGGATTGAAACTAGGGGTTGGTCATGTGCAGGATGGGTTCAAGCCACTGGATACTTGGACAGTCATGTGATATTGCTTGGTTACCATTCTTGGTATGTCAAATGGTATATTAGAAGGGCACCAAATTGAGCAATGACTGGATGTTGAGTAGGTTGGCAGTATCCAGAATACTTATACATCCAGATCCTTGACAATGGTAACTTTGTTTAGGGCTCAATAATCTGTAACCAGTCAAAGAGACACATCTTTTTTTGCCACAAAGAATACAGCAGCACCAAAGGGAGACTGTGAGAGGCAGTGTGGGGTTCCTGTCTACTAGTCCCCAAAGTGTGTCCTGGGTCATAGCCAGGGACCGGCTGGAAGGGGTTGACATTCTCTAGTAAGGGAAAATGTATCTCAGAAATATGTATAGGGGTTGAAATGGGCTTTTATTCACTCTCAGAAGAAAGATCCCCTTAGAAACCTTCTGGTATATGGCCCAGTAGGTCAGGGAAACAATATGGATTTGCCAATACTTGGAGTCCTCCAACATTATCTTGAACTCCTTGTAGTTGGTCTTGGACTCCTGCACCTTAGTCTTGGACTTCTGCTCCTTAAACTTGGACTTCTGCACCTTAGAATTAGACTCCTGTGCTGTGCTTAGGATCCAGCTCCTTATCTCAAGCTCTAGCTCCTTAATCTTGGTCTTCATCTCTATGTATAGCTCTAGTGGCCTTGGTATTCCACTTGTTTCAGTCCAACCAAGCTCCTGTTGGCAATCAAAAGGCTTTCAAAAACCTCTTGGCAGAAAATCAATAGACCCAGAAAAGACCCAGAAAGACCCTGTAGCTTTCCAGCTAGCTTCCTTCTTATAGTGTCTTTTTCCCAACGGTTCTGCCTTCAAAATGGCTTTCTTCAAAAGCTTAAGTCATTGCAGCTCACTTTTTCCTATAATAACTTAGGCTTACATACTTACTTTCTCAAAAGCTTAAAGTATTAATTCACTATTTCCTTGTTTATACTTCAAGCTTTTGGCTTCCAACCAATTATTTTCATCAGGAAACCTTCCAGAACTTAACCAATGAATGTAGAGCTCAGAAATAGATCATTTCTGAAGTTCCACCGGGATCCAACTAGGAAATTGATTTCCATTGCTTAAACCGCTCAAATTGACAACTCTTCACACACCAAAGTGTTAACCGGTCTATTTTTCCAGCACCAGTCCTCCCTGAATTCAACCTAAACCCATTTAAATAGTAGAATACTATTTAAACTGTTCTTTTTGGACCTCTTCAATGTTTTCCCCATATATTTACAAATGTTGTAAAATCCAAGGAAAACATCCCACTTTGTCTATCCTCAGCAAATCAATTTGGCAAGATCTCAGCTCATTTCTCTGGATCACCAGTCCTTCACCATCATCTTCTGGTCCTTCAGCCAGCTCTTCAGCCACATCTTCTAGCTCTTTAGCTTAACCAGCATTCAGTCCATCTTAGTCAACAAACAGCCTATTCCAGGCTCCAAGCAGCCCATTCCAGTCTTTCAACAGCTTATCAGTCCTCTGGCTACTCCTTTATCATGACTAGCTACTCCTGCATCATGATCTCTGAGCCCTTCAACTCATCTTCACTAGGAACCACCTTGGTTCCACCTGCACAAAGAACCCTTTTTAGTTCCAAACTTCAATATGAATCAACAGTCCCTCAACTAGACTTCACTATGATCAAACATTCCTTCTTACTAGTCTTCTCTGCTGATTCTGTGAACCACCTTGGTTCTTTATCTCAGTCTCTGTTACCAGAACCTGTAGACCCAGGCATGAGTCTACATTTAACTGGCATTTAACTGGGCCCTTGCAAGTGGCAATTCACTTAGGCCATTCAACCATAGATCAATGTCTATGTGTTGTTTTTACTCCCCCAGGTGATTAAATCTGGGCTTTCAGTCGCAAAGTAATCAGCTTCACTTCCCAGAGGCCTGATCACACCAAGTTCTGCAGCTGCTTCCCCAAGCAAATCTCCTTGATGACACCTCTGAGCAAATCTATGCCCTCCAATGCTCACCTTGTTATCTCCTCACAGCTCTCATGGGGACATAAACAAGACCATCCTACCAGTCCGTTAGGTAGGATGCTTGCTCACAGACCTCCTGTAAGTGTATCAGGGTATGTAGAGCCCTCAGAGCTCTTCACCTCCCTGGCAGCCCGTGTTACCCGCCAGGGTCTAAACATCCTCCAGCCTGAGTAGCACACACTACCCACCAGGCTGGATCACTTCTCACCCCAAGCAAACAAAGTTCCCTGCTGAGCTATCTCATTATTCACCCCAAGCAGCCACAGTTTCCTGCTGGGTGAAGACCTCTAGCCCACAGCAGCCAATATCTTCTGTTGGGTGGAGACAACATCTGCCTCTAGTAGTCTTTACACCTACTAGCTAGATCTTACCTTCCCTAGTAGCCACCATTCCCTACTAGGCCTCTATCTTCAACAAACAACCAAACTTTTACTCAGCCAACATTAGCCCTGCCTGCAAACCACCAAACATGTGGACCATCCCAGGCAGATAAGTCCTTTTTCCAACCCCTCTTTGAGGTAAGCGGTTAGTGTGTTGTCCTCATTTGGGGTAAGGTGGTAGATAGGTCAGGCCTTGGGTACGCTCCTTTAAGTTGGATGGAGCGGTGTATAGGTTTCTCTGGTGGCAACCCTGATAGAGCCCCTTTGAAGATTTCTGGATCCTGGGCCACAATTTTGCAATCCTGAGGCCTGGCGGTATCTTGGTGGCCCTTGAGGGGTATAATCTTGTACTGGCAGGAGCCCCAGTCAACTGCCCTGAAGCTCTCCTTCTCATCAAGGGTTTCCATAATAGGCACCAAGACACAGTCACATAGGAGCTGGTCCACTGAGTCAGGGTAGATCTGGAGATTGACCCCTTCACCCTTGATGGTCAATACTGAGGTCACCCAGTCTACGTGAGGGTTGTTCTTTCACAACCAGTCTAGTTCAAGCAGGATGTCAAATTTGGGAAAGTCAATGACGGGTCCCTGAATGGTGGAGTGGAGATCATCCTGTCCAATGGAGAAAGGGGCAGTCCCCGTGGCACGGCAATGTGATGTTCATCAGCTAGAACCACATTCTTAATCGGCAAAGAATTTGTGGCTAACCTGAACTTGCCCACAAAGTTGCTGTTGATGAGGATTTGATCTGGGCCTGAGTCCAGGAGCGCTGATCCTGTGTATCTGCAAAAGCGGAAAGAGTAGGGATCAGTTTATTAGGATGTCTGGCAATGGTGTAAAGTACTAGGTCTTCCAAGGGCACCTGGATCATTGGACACTGATCTATCTCCTCGGGTTGGTACTTATTGTTGGACAAGTCAGGAGTCGTGCGGGAGAGCTTGGCTCTCTTAGTGCCCTTTCTGGGCTTTTTCCTTGATTGGATTGTCTTGTGTGGCGGTGACGCGGAAGTGGGTACAATTTGACTGTCCATTGTTTCTATTGCTGTGGACATTTGAGCCAGCAGGTTATGGTTTGAGTTATTGTTGTTCCTGGGCGGGAAATTTGGAACGTCCAGCTGGGTGAGAGTCCTTGGGTTGCTCTCTTTTTCCTGTCTGTGCTTAATGAAGGACATTGAATGTTTGCTCCGCTTTCTCTGCCTCACGATAAAGGCTCTGCAAGTTGGTCACCTGATCCAGGTTGACGTGTCTCATCATGTGTGACTTGAGTGTGTTGTAGTACATGAGATGGGTAGATGGGGTGTCAAAAGCTATGTCTGAGGGGGCACATAGGCGGAGTTCTTTGTATGCTTGGGTGAGCTCCTTGACTGTGCCTGTTTGGGTGAGATTCTTTACTTGGTGTATGATCATGAGGGTGGTGTCCTTAAGCACAAATCTTGCCAAGAAGTCCTGCTTGGAGGTTTTCTAGTCCTTCTCAGTGTGATTCTTGTGCCACTTGTTGCACCAGGTGCCAGCGTTGTGTGTAAGTCAGATGAAGATTTCTGCAATCCAGAACTGTTGTGGGCATTTCATTTGTTTCAGTTTGCTCTGGGCAGATTGAATTCATGCAGTGGTGTTGTCGTCATTGGCTCCAGTGAATGGTTTCAAGGCGGCACTTTGAAGTTTCTGGGCTACGTAGGCTGGCATGGTGCCTTTGTCAGTTGCTCAGGGCATGGCAGTAGGTGCTTGAAAGAAGCCTTGTGCCGACAAGATATTGAAGGCAGAGAGTGGGATTACCTTGTTCTGGTACAGCACAAACCTGTCAGGTATTTTGGTACTAGGTGTGTATAGCACCCAGTCCAGAGGGAGGCCAGGCATGATTCTATCAAAGATTTGTTAACCACGGCAAGTACAGACAACAGGCAGAACTTTGAGGGATAAAGTAGAATGAAAACCCTACTTCTGCTACCAATGTTGTAACTGTGCTGTTTTAGCAGAGTTACAAGAGGAAAAATATTTAAAAACTAGATAATGTTCTTTATTGAGAGATAAGTATTATATAGTCATTGTGCATCATGGATAACAGGAACATGATTGTGTTGATCCCTCAGTTGGATGATAAAGGGGGTGGTTTGATCCTGTTAATGAGGCAAGCACCAAAATGAGGTATCTACCGTAAGAGATCGGCATTTGTTCATGTTGTTAGATTTGAAAATTTGAGTTGACTTCCTAGTTTGGCTTTGAGTGACTGGATAAT
This sequence comes from Entomophthora muscae, assembly GCA_014839935.2. Classification (NCBI taxonomy): domain Eukaryota; kingdom Fungi; phylum Entomophthoromycota; class Entomophthoromycetes; order Entomophthorales; family Entomophthoraceae; genus Entomophthora; species Entomophthora muscae. The sequence goes on along the minus strand of QTSX02006633.1, from coordinate 113,748 downwards.
TGGATTGCGGGTCACAAACCCACTTAATTGGAACCTTGCAGGTGGGTCAAGTCTGCTGTTTTGACATTTATTATCAGTTAGGTAACTTTTTTAGTGGCACTCAAACTTCAATAGTGGATAGTTTTGACTCACCAGTCAATGATGACCAGTATCCTGATCTGGAAATAGTGTTTTTAACTCAGTCTTCTGTCATTAAGACTGTACTCTATTTTGTTTTCTTAGGATTGATTAATTGTCTTAGCCCTTACTTTACCTATTACAAGTTGTTTGGAGCTTTAATCCAGTTATTACTACAAACTTTACCTACCTTCCTTTATTTAACCAATATGAACATGCTTGGATCAAAGGCCTTAGTTTACAATCACCTACCCTGTAGCCTCAGACCTTACACTTGATCCCAGCTTTTGGAATCTTACTATGACAATATATTTTTGGTTCAAAATTACGAGTCAATCTTGCTTAAAAATAATTTCCCTACCATCCCCTTTTCATAGGATTGGGTATAAAGGCCATCACAGCTCTATCGTTTCAAGCAGTTCAATCTCCTCCTGCTTAGGCTCATCAATAAAGCTACTGTCTTTATCCTAGCTGTATCTTCATTATCCTTGGGGAATGGTGATGGTTGAGTGCAGGCTTGGATGCAGCTGCTGTTGAAGAAGTCTGATGTCTTACATTTCCACCTCCCTTTTTTTGTGGGCATTGGATGGGGATGATATGGAGATTCTGGTGAAATCTTGGTTCAAGCTTATGATGGATCACTTTATTTGTTACTCAGAGGAATCCTTCAGGGTTGATAGTAAAAATGCCATTGCTCACTGTATGCAAAAGGTGATGTGATATAAAGGTGAACCCTGTATCAACGTGTATGTATTTATTTGTAAATTCAGTAAATCTATATGGTGGTTGAGGTGTATGCTAGATGTATAGCTAGCATCATATCTATCTGTTGTAACCTGTGTATGGAAGGGGATATGTTCTTAAACTTGCATCTACTTGCTTCCCTTGTGTGATGGTATGTAAACTCTGGAGAAAGGGGTGCAGGCAACCTTAGATATTCCCCCTTTTAGTAGCTGGTTTGTCAGTCAACCCTTAGGTAAAATGGTGATCCAGGGGCTGTAAGCGGAGACAGTCTGTACCCATCAAGTTTGTTAGGTTGGATGGAACCGTGTGTACAAACATAGGTTGGGCTTGAATCAATATTTTCTTCCATGTGTCAGCTGTCCAGTTCCATTGTATTGATGTGTGGGTTAATATCTGGTTTTAAGAGGGTAGCTATCTGCTTGGTTTTAATTGCCAAGTGATATTATTTCCCGTGTAATGGGTTTAGACGAGTTGGTTTTTTTTTGAATTTGTGGCTTGGTTTGGTAAATTTGACGTCATAATAGGGGTTGGGTGATTGATGGTTGTATTAGTGAATATGTAAGGGTAATGATTGGGATGGTGTCTAAATAGGTTTCGGGAGCGAGGGTTAAATCCGGCAGAAATAAGAGGTGGAGAATAGCTTGGATGTTCCTGCTGGCTGGATTGTGAGGTCTCGGGAATGATTACTTCCGCTGATTGGATAGTCAAGGATGGCACTTGCGACATGCTGAGACTTGTTGCCTGAATTGGTGGGCTAATTAAAGTGGGGTTTGCGGGATCCTTTTCGCCCTTAGGAGGAGCAGAATGGGATGTGATTGGGTGGAATCCACTAGTGACAGGGGTGAGGGGTTGGCTCCCCACATTGCTTTGATAGGGTTATTCCGGAACCAACTCTTGAGGCCCCTATGGAACACGAGTGGAATTTCACAATGCCTTGTCTATTTATTGGAAATGGGTGGTGGCCATTAGCCCGCATTTGGGTCAGCCTCAATTAAAGCCGCCTAACGGAGGCATGACGTCATTTAAGCTTTGGCGAATCACATGAGATGCTATCTTTCAGCACACTTGTTTCATTTTCGGATGATTGGCCAGTGCCACCTTGGGACAGCCATAATTGACACGGCCAATCGGGAGGGGGTGGAGGCAACACCGCCCTTGAGGGATGCCCTGCTGGATAAAAGTGACACGCTGGCCAAGCGGATCTTTGATGCTGGCGACACTTGATTGGGTAAATAAACCAAAGCTGGCTGGAAAGGCAGTGATTGAGTGGCAGGTGTTCGGCAAATCTTGAGTGATCGAGGGAAGGGCAAGTTTGATTCTGCCAACAAGCATCGGATGCCAAGTGCAAATTAGGCCATCATAGGCCAGATCACCCCACAGAAACAGTATTGCTTAGTTTCAGGTGGAGCTTAAGGGAATGACGTCATGTGGGGTATAAAGCAGCTGCACTTGCGCTACGACAAGCATGAAGGCTGCCAACCCACGCCCATTCGTCTGTGAATTTTGCAACAAAGGCTTCAACCGGTTGGAGCATCGCACGCGCCATGTCCGCACCCACACGGGTGAGCGCCCCCATCTCTGCCCGTTTTCAGGCTGCGGCAAGCGCTTCTCGCGCTCCGACGAGCTGACGCGTCACGTCAAGGTACACGACCCCAACAGGGGGGCCAAGCGCCAAGTGTTCCACGACCTCAAGCTCCTCAGCTTTGCTATACACGCGACCTCCCCAGAGCCAAGGAACAGCATGTCCCCGCGCTCCCTCGACCTCCCCCATGGCCTGGAGCCCAGGTTGCTCCATCACACCCCCACTCAACATTGCCCCACGAGGATCTGGGATCCACTCTCCCCTCCATACTCACACCAAGTCCGGCTGCCTGCGCTTCGAGCTATCCTCTCGCTCCCCGAGCCCCAAGGCTTGGTCCTCAGCCCCATCCCCCTCTACAACTGAATCCTTATAATTTCCGTCTCATTAAACTAGATGAAGACCTGCTATCTACCCCTGGTTAGCAATAAAATTCCTTGATTTTATTTTATAAAAGCTCAGACTAAGCCTTATACCAATCCCCTATAAATCCTAAACCAAACTGCTGATTGATACTTCCAGGAGTCCTCATTCAGGCCTAGGGATGCTTCGGCTCAGCCCCGGCTAGCTTTCGTCTCTAGGCCGCTACAGCTAAGACGGAATAACCTCATATTTAAACAGTTTTAAATTAATATTTGAAATTAGTGGTCAGGAGCCAGGAACTGGCCGCGGCTGCCCCGGGCTTGCCCGTAGCAGCCCTATTCAGGCCCAAAATCCCACCGTAAATCTTCGTCATCGGAGTAAACTCCAAGCTTGGATCGCAATCGACCAGTTTGAAACTTTAGTTCCATATTTAACACCAGCCATGCACACAACTCCATAAGCAACCTGCTGAGATGGGGTTGAAATCCGCTAAACTTCCCTCCACCCATTCAAGCCCACATAATAAATTTGTAAACTAATATCATATAACCAAACAAACACTTTAAACATGATCCATTTGCAAGAACTACATGGTTAAGCATGAGCCACCACCAACATCTGGCTCTCAAGCAGCAGACCTGCTCCAGCATCATTTCCCTGCCAATAACTTTTCTATCAATCTCTCAGCAACATGCTTAATAAAAGGGGCATATTAACCCAACACTTTGCCTTTCCTTTCTACTAAAGTTTTCATAGCTGTTGATCTGGACAGATCAAAGTCAGATTAGAGCAAACTGAAGTCACACATAAAACATAACATCAAACACATGATTTGATCCAAATTAACAGAGATATAGGGTTTGATGAGCAAACCAAATACACAGCATTCATATCAGACACACAACACATCAAAGTCACATAGTAAGAGCAGGATCTCAAAACACAAATAAATCAACTCACACATCAAACTTCTATCATGTTAAGTATGGCTGAGCAGGGTACACACTATAGTGCAGAGTCACAAACAAAAATATGAGCAATAGCAAGTCAATTTCACAACACACAAGGCCAAAAAACAAGCAAATTAAAGCCAACACTATCTCAGCGCTAAGCTGTCTAAATAAATGCATCCAATCTGAAACAAACATGAGGAAAAATATCCTTGGCGCCCTTTTGGGATGTAAAAGCTGCACAAAATCAACGGGATTCCTTAAAAGGGAGGGAAACAACAACAACGAGGACAGTTACAGCAAATATGGAAACACGATACACATGAACAGATAATATGGCAACAAGAGTAGCAACTTGGTATCTAAAAGAGTATAGAAAGTCTAAAATAAAGTATAGTAAAAATAGGAATGATAACTTCTATCCACTTCAACAAAAATATCACACTACCCAAACAATTGGCAAGCACACCTAGTGAAGAGCACCAAGGCCACAGGTGCCCAGGAGGGTCTACCAGCAGAGCCCCTGTATGCAGAGGCAATAAAGCAGCCAGTAGCACATTCCAGACTGAAGAGGATGTGGTAACATAAACACAGAGCCAGACTGTTCATACTGGGAGAGCTGAAAGCATCAATCCCACAACCTTAAAGCTTAAAAGAAACGATCAAAAGGTTATCAAATCCAGAACTGTTAATAAAAACAGTCAAGTATGTTTTTCTTGCATACCCACTTAGATACTGCAAAGATGCACCCAATACAAGTATGTGTAAGAGGTGTGAAGTTGTACTTGATACTAGCTACAACTCTTATGCAAGCAAAGAAGATGAAGAATAAGAGGGAGGGCTAAAGTTTTACCACACTTTAAAGAGACAGAATGTACTGAAAAAGGTCACCAAACATTATACCTAAGTGGGCATGCCCATTATCCCCCAGTCAGACACCAACATACAGCACACTCAAAAGGCTCAGCAGCCCATCTAAACACCAAACATGTTATATTTATAAAGTCAATGAAGAACATGGCTGAAAATAAGAAGGCCATAGATACTGATGACATTTTTCCAGAATTGGCCAACTGTGTATACCAAGTATACAGAAAAGCCAGGCAAATCAACCTAATCAAAAATCTAGACAACTTTTGACAGCCCTGAAAAGGGAACACAAATGGGCAATCCACCGGTGGATCAACCAAATTTACCACCTGGGACTGTTAAATATACCCACAACGGTTAGATCCACATTTGATACCAACACATCAGTTCCTGATCTCCACCAAGTTGTTAGAGGGTGTTGCATTCCATGAAAAACTTGGGAGTATCTGCATATAACCCAACCAGCCCATCCAATATGGTGGCCTGCCACAAATATGCCAAGGTGTATGCTGCACCTAGGGCCAATGAAGATGTCTGCCTCTCTATATTGACTGATCTTTGTTTTCTCCTTTCTGAAAGCTCATATGGCCATGTAGGAAAGGGCATTTACAGCTAGGAGATTATTGAGCACCACTGCACATTCTGTGGTGGCGCTCACCAGCCCAAAGAGCATTGAGGCCCACTGGATGATCAAAGGCTTCTGCAGCAGGGGCACTTTTCTGAGCTTCCTCCATAATGTGAAGAGCCATCTCAGAAAAACCAGCAGTGGTTCTGTTAGCATTGTTAGCTTGGATACTATGTAGCTACATAAAGTAACTGAGGCCATTGATGAATTGTTCATAATTGGAACGGATGTACTGATTGATGAAATCTGGTTGGGTATCAATCTCATGAACTCTTTATTTCTCTCCCAGCAAGCATTATCCCTGAACCCAATTGGGGAGGCCTTTGGGTGGCTGAAGCAAGGTGGCAAGCCCAGGGCTCTGCCACAGTAGTCTCTATAATACCAGAAATTGTCCATCTCAATCAAAAATCCAAAGGTAAAAAATGGCTCAAAAGTCAGCAGAGCCAAATAATTTAAACAAAGCTGCTAATAAAAAGTGGGTGCTGGCTGCTTCAGTACCAGATAGAGATTTATATAGTGATTTGGGACTGGTTAAAATAAGTTTTCATCACTTTCAAGTCATGTGTTGCACTATCATTAGGCAAAAGGGGTACCAAAATTGAGTACCAAAGGTTCCTTCTCCAAATGGATATGGTATAGTTGGAAATGACTGGAATCCTAGTCAACTTTGAACGCAGATGATGGTCATAGAAATAAAAATCTTAGCTGAGCTTGGCAAATTACAGGGGTTGATTTTAATCAGCTGGCAAGAGTTGAGCCCTCCCTGCAAGTTCTAACAAAGATTTCTGAAATAAAGACCCACATCTCTATTTGTTTCAAGTTCAATCATGCATTTCCTTCTGGGGCTTACATACCACCTCTCCTTTAACTTGGCTATTAATTGCCTTGCTACTGGCTTCTGGTAAAATCTCCCAAGAACTTTGCCCTTAAACTCTGCCAATGTTGAGCGCTCTCCAGAGAAAATAAAAGGGGAGGGAAATCCTGTCTCCCAATGTCCTGGATCCTATTCTTAATACTCTTTGATCCTCTCCCAAGCACTTTATCTAGCTGTGTTATAACTAGCATTGGTCATCTAGTTGATCCTAAGTAACTTTGAAATTTCACTAAGCGGTACTCTTCCTCATCTCTGACTTATCTTTAATGGTTTGTGGATATGGATCTTTATTCCCCACCATTTTGATTTGTACACTACTATTATTCTATTTCTGTCACACACTTCAGGTGAACCTGAGACTCTATTTGATTTGCTACGTGTGGGGCCATACAATCTTCCGGCCAAAACAGTGGCTAAGTTTTATGCCTACCTGAAGTCTTTTATCAACAGGTGTCTAGCTTCTATTCCAATAAAATAAGTTAAATGTTATGCTGCAACCAAGTTTTTCTTCTCGCCCCCTGTGTATCTTACAATACACAGGGGCGCTTAGTGAGCTGCCCCTTGACATATCTAACAACATGAACCAATCTGATGGCAACATCAAATTGCAGGCACTTTCTCCTAATTAGGAGCACTACCAATTTGACTTGTTGATCCCCACACAAGCTATTCCTCAGCTTCAAACCTTACATGGAACACACCACTATGCCACCCCATGTGGCCTTCCCCATATGGTATATTAGTCACAATATTCTACAATAAAATACATCTTATTCTATTCATTCTTGTTCTTTGTATTGAACTGTTGTCTTCCCCAATTGAATACTGAACTCTAATTAGTTCAGTTGCAACAGTGGTAGCAGAAGTAGGTTCACAACCTACCTAAAAGAAAAATCCCCCCAAGAAAGGACAGAGTACGGGCCGTATGGCTACTCCCCACCAAGAAACTTTCCTTTCAATCCCTGAGGGGGACATCCCCAAAGGGTATGTTATCTACCAGGACCAGCTGGTGCTCACAAGCATGTAAAATTGATTCTGCCTAAGGCAATGAAATACAAGTGTCACCCCCAATTGGACCTTTTACAATACATGTTAAATCTCAGGCTCAAGTCTTTTGCGGGTGGGGTAGAAGGAGCTGACATTGTTAGCTGGCTCCATTCTACTGAAACTCGCCTTTGCATCTGCCAAGTGCCTGAATCCATGTGGGTTGCCACCGCATCTGGGCGCCTTACAGGGCCTGCTGAAGTGTGATTTACCAACTGGGCAAGCCAGGAGCTAGATGTCATGTGGGCATCATTCAGGGACGCCGCCAAATCCTGCTATAGTGAAACCTTTTCACCCACTGTAGTGGGAACTCCTCTCCTGGCCATCAAACAGACAGGACCCGTCCCTGAGTACCTGGCGGCTTGGCAACAAGCTCTTGTCACCGCCCCAGAATCTGTCACTGACAGGAATGCTATTCTGCTTACTCTAATAGTTAATGGGCTCAAACCCCATATCTGCAAGTGGGTTCCCATGGGCTGTTGTATCTTCATTGACAACTGCTATAAGGCCATTTTGGAGGCCAACAACCAGGCTTTAATTGGTTTCTGCTGTGAAAATGATGCTCTATCTCAACCTCATGTAACACCTGGCAGTGCCCACAACCAAGTAGGCTGCCACCAGCAGGAAAATGGGATTAAACACCCTCGCAAGGGGGAGCTCCAGTTAGCTCAAATTGAGGACCCAGGAAAAGCCTGGGGGTTGTAGTTACAAGAGGTTCTGCAACCCTGCTTGATCCTCACTCCCAATCTCTCCTCGCAAAAAACCCCTGTGATTACAACTGTAAAGTTACGCCTCCCTCTTAGGCCTCTACTCCAATTCCTGCCAAATGCTTGGGAATTTCTACCAAATTATGTTTGAATATTTATCCATAAGGTTACTGAAAAAGCCCAAGAAAAGCCATTGATTTAATATTTTGGAATTATTATGAAGATGCCCCCACCTAACCCACCCAAGAGACACCTCTGGTTAAATATCATGTCCAAGAGCGGCGGGGAGCAGTAGTAATTGCATCCAAAGTGTATTCCTGATTTTAGTTGGTTCAGTTTTCCTTGTGACTATGTCCATTCAAAATTTGTCAAGATCTTCCTGCCTCAAGAAATGCATTCATATCCGCTCATATCATTGGTTGATTAGCTTTGTGACATCCAATCTACCACCCCAATCCTATCCCATCCCTTAAATGAATACAAGAGCTGTAAAAGGCCTTGCTTCATCATTCTCTACTCTAATAAAGTTCAAAATTTCTTAGTCTAATCTGGCCATTTGGTTTTGGCTGTTGCTTTTGGTGCTCAGTTAATTCCTTCCCCCTTTGGCCTCCCATGAATTGTTAATGAAAACCTTCTGGTTATTGTGGAAACCATGTTTTTTTTGTATGTTTGAGAGCATGGGTTTATTTCCTACTAACCTGATCCCTGATTCTCACAACAACATGAACAATTTTGAGACCCCCAATGTATCTCAGGTCCATAATGACAACCCCATCCTCCAAGTAAGCCATTCTTCAAATAAAATTACCCGCTTAGCCTACCCCTTCTGTTTCTGTGGGAAAACCCACAGACTTTTGGTAGACACTGGGGCCAACCACACCATGGTCAACCAGGAATTTGTAGACTCTCAGCAACTAGATTGAGTGCCTAGTCAATTCAAAGCAGTACAAGTAGCTGACCCCCACAGAGTGGCAATTATCCATGAGACGGTACCCTTCTCTGTGAGAATGGGGAACATCCAGGTTAAGCTCTCTGGGCCAATCATGGCAGGACTCAGCCACAAAATCATTGCTGGTTGTGACTGGCTCTGGCACAACTGCCCCTATATTGACTGGGATACATCTGTAATCACCCTCAACAGAAATGGGATGGATTTCCAGATCTATCCTATTGAGATGAGCAAGTTAATCCATGATATTGTATTTGTTGGACTCACAGAAACAGTTACATACAACTTCAAGGGGGAAGCTTGAATTTAACCAGTGCTTAGTCAAATTCATCCGCTCTGAATCACCTGTGGCCCCCTCCTTGAACACCACACCTGCACCAAAACTTGCAGCTCTCCTCAAGGAGTATAAGGACTTCTTCAGTGAAACACTAGACCAGTTGCCTCCTCCCCAAGAAATACAGCATGCTGTCCCATGGCAAGGGTCCCTGCCCAAGGCACAACCCCTTTATTGTCTGACGCCCAAGGAAGACAAGACTCTCTGTCAACACCTTGTGGACGCGCTTGATAAGGGCTTAATCTGTCTCTTCCTCTCACCATATAGGCAGCAGTATTCTTTGTAGCCAATAAGTAAGGCCTCTTTGTCTGGTAGCCAATTATTGCACCTTAAACAAGGTGCCAGTCAATAAAAATTATCCCTTGTCACTAGATGACAACCTATTTGACACAGTTGTGGGTGTGAAGGTCTTAAGTAAGATTGATCTTACTGCAGGGTACAACCAGGTCTGCATTTCACCAGGGGGCAAGGAAAAAACTGCCTTCTGCACACACTACAGGTTGTTTGAGTGTTGAGTCATGAACTTTGGGATGGCCAATGCACCTTCCACCTTTGCTATGTTGATGAACAAAGCATTTGAGGAATTGATTGGGAACTGTGTGATGGTGTACCTTTATGACATTATTGTCTTCAGTCAAGATCAAACCACACACCTCTAACACCTCTGTGCTATCCTTGACACCCTTTAGAAAAACCAGTTGAAGGCTAAGCCTTCCAAATGTGAATTCCTCAAGTTGGAGCTCTTTTTCCTTGGGCACACCATCTCTTCCCAAGGGATAAAGCCTGACCCTGCCAAAATTAAGGCAATTACCAGCATGCCACCTCCCATCAATGTTGTTCAGGTGCGTACATTCTTGGGCATGGTTGCCTACATGCGTAAATTTACCCCCAATTGCAGAGAATTTATTGCACCTCTCACCAAGCTCCTGAACACTAAACAGCGCTTCCATTGAACTCCTGCCAGAGATCAAGCCTTTGAGATGTTGAAGCAAAGACTTAAAACTACACCTGTATTGCAATTTCCCAATCAGAACCACCAATATGAACTCAAGACTGACGCCTCTGACAGGGTCATAGGGGGCGTGCTAAGGGTGGAAACTGACAAGGGGGTCTTCCTTCCTGTGGCGTACAAATACAGGAAGCTACCAACTCAGAGCAACACTACACCATACATGAAAAGGAGTTAGGGGCAATTTTGCACTGCATAAAGAAGTGGCGTTGTTACCTGGAGGGTGCCACCTTTCCACCTTGCGTCCTGAAAGACCACAAGTTGCTTCAGTACTTCCACACTAAGTCATACTTAACTTGATGTCAAGTGGGCTGGGTCAAGCTCCTGTCCCCCTACCAATTGAGCATCAAATACAAGCCAGGGAAGGAACTTGTCACATCTGACACCCTCTTCAGACTATATGTAGCGTCCATCATGGGAGATGACAGCTTAGACCCATACTGGCCCATGATTTATCTATGTTCTGAAGCTACCCATTACAAAGGTCTTAATTCTGTGACTATCTCCAAGCTGAAGGACAACAAGAGCCAGTTCACCACTGAGACTAGTAACGTCTGCTGCTGGGCAGAGACAGGTGAAAATACACCTTATATTCCCACCATACAATGAGGGGATACCATACTACACTACCACCACACCTTGGGTCACATCATAGGGCGTAATCTCTTCAAAATCATGAAGCGTAGGGTTTGGTGGTCCTGTATGCCCCAAGACATCTTGAACCTCTTCAAAACATGTGTGTTGTGCAAAAAAAACACATCTAAGCCTGCCCCTCCCAAGTCTGTCCTACCCATCAAAGCCATGAAGCCCTTTGAACAGTGGGCCCTTGACATTGTTGGACCTCTCCCCAAAGACAGACTAGGAAAGAAGTACATTATTACAGCCATCAACTACTTCACCTGTTGGCCAGTAGCATGGGCAATCATCAACCATACCACCACAATCACCCTCTTTATTGGCAAAGAAATTGTGGCCCACTTTGGGTGGCCCAAACGTCTTATCACAGATGGTGGACCCAAGCTTGTTGGGCACGTCATGAAGGCGTACTGCACCAAGAATACCCTCCAAAGAATAGTCATAACTCCCTACCATCCCCAAGCCAATATTCACGTAGAGCGCCTAAATGGTTTGTTGGTCCAGCTAATTACCAAGATCTCACAAGAGCACCCCAACAATGTGTGGACTAAACACCTGCCCATCGCTCTACTCATCCTATAAGCAAGAATCAACAGAGGCACCGGGTTCAGCCCCAGCACATTGGCCTTTGGAGCCCCTATCAGCTTTATGGGAGTAGAATAAGGTATCAAAACAGCAGACTCAACCTGCCAGCAAGGTTCCAAGTAAGCGGGTTTGTGACCTGCAATCTGATTACCCGGCCACTCAAAGCCAGACTAGGAAGTCAACTCAAATTTCCAAATCCAACAACATGAACAAATGCTGATCCCTTACGGTGGATACCTTGTTTTGGCGCTTGACTCATTACCAGGATCAAGCCACCCCTCTTCACCATCCAACCGTGTGATCAACGCTATCATGTTCCTGTTACCCATGATTCACACCAACTATATAATCATTTTCTCTCAATAAAGAATATTATCTAGTCTCTAAATATTTTCCCCTTGTAACTCTGCTAAAACAGCACAGTTACAACAGAGGGAAATTACAATCCACAGACCCTTGGAAGCCTCCCTTGTTGACTACTCCCTCCCTGAGCCAGTGGTGTGCCAAAGCCCAAGACATCAAACACAAACAGATTGAGGGGGGGACAAGGCACCTCAAGGCCAGATATGCTGTAGGTGACCCTGTCTACGCCCTCAACCCCAATTCAGCCAAATTGGAATCTAACCACTTGTGACCCTTCAAAATAGCCGCATTCTATGACAGCCACACCTATCAACTTGAAGATGCCCAAGGAAATAACAAAAATCTTCACCATTATTGCTTGTGCTCCTGCTGCGCCATCCCCACACAAAGGTTGTTTTGCAGACCTTTCCAGATCTCCCACAGACTCTGATCCTGGTGTCTGACAACAAGCAGGGGGCAAGGGGGTGTTGCAACTGAGTTTACCTCCTTGCCCCCTGTGTATCTTACAATACACAGGGGGCACTCAATGGGGAACAGTCAGCATTATTACTGTCTGCATGTTGACTGTCTGCATATCAATTGTCAAAATTAATTTTATATCCAGGTTGACACATTAGAAAAGTCTATATAAAGTTTTCTATCATGTAGTCTACTGGAAGTCAACACTTTTTTAACAAGCAAAAACATGTTTCCTGAACATTTTACTTAAAAAAAATTAAGCTCCAAAATACTCTTTAAGGTAATATGATCATGTAGAATCCAAAAATAAAGTAAAAAATAATCCAAAGCTATCTAAAATATAAGAAAATCCACTCAAAAAATAATTTACTATGAAATTAACTGTTTTCACCATATTTTTTATTTATCATACTGTAAATTCAGAACCTAAACGTAAAAATGTGGGATTGTCAAATCCTTGGTCCAAATTTTGAATCACTTTTGCAGGATGGCCTTTTTTAATTAAATTTATTTTTTTTGTATTTTTATTTGAATATTTGAAAATGTAGGAACTCATAGACATTTTGCAAAGTTCAAGTCAGACTGCATATTTCCAATGGACAAAATGACTTAACTGGAATCAATTTTGAAGCGTTCAAATCCATTAACCATTTTCATTAAGTTTACTATGTTTTTTGGAATTGCAGGATTGTCAAATCCATGAACCAAACTTCAAATCACTTTTGAATGCCACTAGTAAACTCAGATATTAATTGCAGGAACTGTAATCCAAATTCAATGTACAGTAAGCACACTAGGAAACACCAATCCAAATCAGGAAGCTCCACCACAACTAAAATCAAATGAAAAATTCAATCTTGATAACCATGTTTAGACATAAAAAGTGATTAAACTTTAAAATTATCCAAACCCAGAAAGTATACAATAATATACAATTCAAATTATGGATATAGAAATTATGTTACTATTCAAGGCTAAATCAAGAGAAAACAACTACCCACAACTAAACCAATAAATCCAAATAAATACACATTTAATCTAAAATGTATTTTTTATTTTATTTTTATGGACCGTCAATTGCATTCTCAACCAGCTCCTGCACCAGCCTGCAGGGCAGCCCATCCACAAGGGCATCCCAGAGGGTCCAAGAACAGACCCAGAACTCAACTTGAGGGAAGTCATTCCAACACACAGGCCTCCCAAGGTGTCAGCACCAGCCAACCACCTCCCACATCTCAAGCCAGAAACAGTAGCCTGAATCCAAGACAGAAGCTGCTCTCAAGGCCTGCCACAAAAGTCTCCTATACAAAGGTCATTGGGAATAATGAGGTTACATATAACTCCACTGTGTACCCAGTTGTCACCCGGCCCCGCACTCTTGATCCAAGAGTTGCTACTTCCTGCCCCTGCATCTTTGATACATCATATGAGCCATTGCCCACCACCAAAGAGCCATCTGTGCCTGTGCTTTATGCTATCATTGATGGTGTCAGCACAACCAAGCGTGATACCACCTTCTACACAAAGGTCCCCATCCCCTGTGTCAAGCCTGCTAGCCAGGATGCTGTGTGTTATGATCTGAGGCGCAGCACAGAGTCACAACGGGAAATCCTAACCTTAGGATTGGATTCATACTAAGTCTTGGTTAAAATGGCAGGGAAGGCTATGTGATTAACTTGTGGCCCTGAATGAATAATATCTGCTAGATGTGGCTAGAGAGGCGCCAAAGTATGTGGAGACACAAAGACAAAAATGTGAATAGGTTTTAAATTTTATTGGGTATAAAAATTGGGAATATATACTGTGTAGCTTTACCACAAAACAGTACATGAACAGTAGGATCACTTGCCACAAGCATGAGTGGGGCAAGTGAGTTGCACAGAATCAGGAAACTGAACAATTGCATTTCCCAATTCAGAGCTAGCCTCATTTTGAAGGGCAAAAGTAAAAGAGAGAGATTTGTCCTTGAAATAACCCAATGAAGGCAAAATCAAAACATGGTGAATGGCGGCATTCATGACATTGCCCCCCTCTAGATTGGCCTTAGGGGGGTGATACTTGCAGAGGAACTTGGCATGTACGCAAGCAAAAGGTTGACCACTAGAGAGGAGTTTTACAGTATACTCTGACTCTTGCTTGAAGGTCACTTCCAAGGCCCAATCCACAAAAAGTCTAGCTTATGAGCTTGTCCTCTCACTCTATGTTGATAGTAGAGAACATGGTCTCCAATGTTGAACTCAGGCAGGGGGATCTCCCAGCATTGTTGGGGGAGAGCTCTAGAAGCTTGGTCTTATAGGAAGACGTGTAGGCAGAGGCCTGAATATCAATGATTTAATTGATTAGATCTTTGATATGCTCATCAGGGTTCATAGCCTTATCAGAGGAGAGTAGGGGGGCCCCCAAGAGCAACAGAGTAGTGGATTCACGGCCATACAGCATAGCAAAAGGGGAATATCTGGTGACACACTGTTTGCTAAGGCAATAGGCAAAGAGAGCAGCGGGTAAGTATAGATCCCAGTTGGCGGCGTCAGAATAAGTAAGCTTTATCATGATAGAAACCAGAGTTGAGTTTGCACGCTCAACTGCACCATTGGTGGAAGGATTATAAGGGACAGAGAAAGACTGGTGAGACCACAAGGCTTCAACAACAGAGGTCACTAACTTGGCATTAAAGTTAGTCCCATTGTCAGACAACAACACTTGAGGGCAACTGTGGCGGAAGAATACATCTTGCAGCAGAAAGGCGGTGATTGTCTTGGCAGTGATGTCTTTAGTAGGGCGAGCTTCTACCCACTTGCTAAAATGATCAACAGCAATTAGTATAAATTGGCAACCAGAGCAGGAGCAAGGGAGAGGCCCTACAGCGTCAATACTGACAGTGTGAAATGTGTGTTGAGGGGGGACTAGCTTGAGCTCATGAGCGGTGGCTTTAAGTTGTTGGAGTTGGAAATTGTGGCAACTAGCAATAGCATCTGGGATCAGCAAGCAAAGATTTTCCCAGAAGTAATTCTTCTGGAGCCAGGCATGGGTCTTGGCAACGCCTCTGTGTCCTGTCTCTTTATGAGCTTGAAGCACCAACAAAAGGCAAAGACTAGGCCTTACATAGGGCAAGTAGTGCTCTTGTACTTTCTTGAAAAGCTGATTGTCACAAATGAGGGTGTCTTCAGATAACTTAGAAAGAGCGACTCAAACTTCTTCTTTCTTGTTCTCCCATGAAGAAGGATATCCAATTAGTTCATACAACCTGTCAGCCTCAGCAGGGTGTAGAGCAAGGATTGGAATTCTGGACAGTCCATCAGCATTCTGATGTTGAATCCTGGGGCAGTGCAGCACAGTGAAGTTCTATTCTTGCAATCAGAGAGCCCATCTAGCTAGTCGTCCTTCTGGTTCCTTGAGTTGCTGCAATCATTTGAGCAAAGCGTGGTCAGTAACTACAGTGAAATGGGTGCCATACACGTAATGGTGGAGCTGCTTGACGGCATACAGCACAGCAAGGCACTCCTTCTTGGCCACACTGTAATTTTTCTCATGCTTATTCAGGACACAAGAGGTGTAAGCTACAGGGTGATCCACACCTTCATTATCTAATTGAGCCAAGATAGCCCCAATAGCCAGGTCACTAGCATTAGTATATAGAATGAATTCCTTATTGTAGTCAGGATATACTAGGATGAGAGCCTCTTTGAGCTTTTATTTGAGGGTCTCAAAGGATTGTTGTTGGCTGGCAGTCCATTCAAAAGGGACGTTACATAGCAGCTGGACCAAGGGCTTGCTAGTGTCAGAAAAATTGGGGATGAATTGTCTATAGTATCCCATCATACCCAGAAAGACTTAGACCTCTTGCAGGTTGGTGGGTGTAAGCATTTTTTTCAATGGACTCAACTTTCTTAGTCATGGGGAAAATTCCTGTCTGAGTCACCTCATGCCCCAAGAATTCAAGGCATTCCTTGAAGAAGGCACACTTAGATGGCTTTAGCTTAAGTCCAGCTTCATGAATCTTTATGAAAACTTCCTTAAGATGAGCCAGGTGGTTGGTAAAGGTAGCACTGCAGACAGTTATATCATCTAAGTATACTAACACATACAAGAGCTTCAAATCACAGAGGATGGAGTCCATGGCTTGTTGAAAAGTAGCTGGAGCATTGCAGAGCCCTTGCGGCATTTGCATAGGCTCAAACAATCCTTCAGAAGTGATGAGCGCAGCCTTCTGTCTATCCTCAGGGGAGAGGTCAACTTGCCAGTAACCAGAAGCCAGATCCATGACAGAGAAGAACTTGGAGCCCCCAAGGCAGCAAAGAGCATCATCAATGCATTGTAAGGGGTAGGAATCCTTCTTGGTTAAGGAATTCAAGCGTCAGTAATCCATCACAATACAATGACCTCCATCCTTCTTTTTTTAATATGAGCAAGGGGGAGGACCATGGACTTTGGGAAGGAGCAAGCAGCCCAGTGTCCAAAAGTTGTTTGAGCTCTTTAGACACCTGAGCATCCTCTACATGACTGCGGCAATAGGGTTTAGCGCAAAAGGGGTGTGTGACAGAAATCACTGGATAATATGAAGCTGTTTCTAAATGATGGGGAATTACCACCCAAATCCACATAGAATTGATGATTAACCACCAACGCGGCTTTAAATATCTTTTTGTGAAATTTCCAATTGAAACTCCAGGATTAAGTAGAACAATCAATCCTAACCAGAGTAAACCAAGATAAATGACCTGGGAAAGCATCAATGCATCTTCAGCGTAGAATTCTGGGCATTGAGAAGTGACACAATTTTCATTTTCCAGAATGGGGGGAGGAGCTACAAAATTGGCTGGCATGAAATTAACATTTTGCGGCGCCAACAACAAAGTTCCAGATGCTGGGCCCCATCTTCCTGAAATGATTCTGTTCAGAATCAGATTGTACAGGATATACCGCAACAACCTAAGCACAGGATGCATTTTTAAAATTTAAAATTAGAACTTGGGATAATTGATTTTTATTGAGTAAATTTAGAAGGACTCAACTCTTAGAGTTGAAACAGGGAAAATTATTCAATATATATCAGAAAAATTGACTAAGCAATACCACCTGAGTCTTGATCTCCTATTCCTTTGGCATCTTCAAGTAAGTATCTAGTCCAGGTTGCAAAGAACCCTTGTGTGACCAGTTTCTGACAACCATGCTGATTAATGAGCTTATATTGGGTGACCCTCATATTACGTCAATTTATCAACGTCAGTTTACAAGGGGGAGCTGGTTTCAGCTGGCATACTGGAGCAGCTGTGACCCATTTTTGATCGACTGTTTGGTTTAAATCTGTTAACTTGGTCAATTTTGATACAGGTTTTCTGGCCTTCTGTGCCTTCTTACTTGGACGGACAATACCCGGCATTATGGAACCTACCGTGACATTACCCTCTGCTTTAGCCCTGGGCACAATACCACCATCTGGGAGATGGGATAAAGAGAAATTCTTATGGGCAGGTGGGAGTTTCATTGCGGCAAGGGTAAGTTCAGGGTGACCAATAGCAGTGGGATTGCGCTTGTAGAACTTGTGGATCAGATCAGAGGAATTTGAACAATTGTAGTGGGGAACCCAGGAGTTTTCAGAATCAGGATAACCTTTCCAAGATACCAAATATTCCAAACGGCAGCAATTCTTGCGGGAAGCCAGAATACAATTTAACTTGTACTCAGGTTCTCCTTCCACAAGAATGGGTTGGGAAGAGGGGGTCTCTGTTCCTTTGAAGGGAGTAAGGAGACATTCATGGAAGGTGTGGAAAATCTTGAAAGCAGGAGGTAAATCCAGCCAATAGGCGGAGGGACCAATCTGATGTTCTACCTTGAAGGGACCAACTTGCTTGGGACCCAATTTGCAACAGGGAACCTTAAGTTTCATATTGCAAGCATCAACCATGACTAGATCACCTGGCCTGTAAGTTGGACCTTCCTGGCGCTTGCAATCTGTGTATTCCTTGTAAGTTGTCACGGCGGCGGCAAGAGTAACTTGGAGCTCCTGATGGACCTGCTTCAATTCAGCGGCTTGATCAGTTGCAGCTTCCACGTTGCTAACCAAACAAGGACCCATGTTGGAAGAAGGATTGTAACCCACATTGGCATAAAATGGCAATACTTGAGTTGACGTGTGCGGGGCGTTATTATATGTGAACTCTGCCATGGGTAGATTATCACACCAGTCATCTTGTTGCGCATTGGTGTAGCAGCGTAGGTAGACCTCCAAACTTTGGTTTACCCTCTCCGTTTGTCCATTAGATTGGGGGTGGAAAGCAGTAGAGCGGCACAATTTGATACCAAGGATTCCAGTAAAAGCTTCCCAGAACTGAGCAATAAATTGAGGACCACGGTCACTTACAATCTCCATTGGGATGCCATGTAGAGAGAAGATTCTGTTCACAAATAACCTAGCGGTTTCCACTGAAGTAATTGTGGTTGAGCAAGGTACAAAGTGTGCCATCTTTGTGAAACAATCAACTACTACCATGATTGCGTTAAACCCATTGGAATTGGGAAGCTCGCCAATGAAATCCACCAACACAGACGTCCAGGGGCCCGCAGCAGGCTGAAGTGGGACCAGTAAACCAGTAGTCTTATTCCAACTGGCCTTGGATCAAACACATACCAGGCAATCTCAAACAAAAGCGGCTACCTGCACAGTCAAACCTTTCCAGGAAAACTGGCGGCGGATAAGTTCCACTGTTTTGTTTTTCCCTGGATGACCAGCTGTTGGACAGGTATGATTAGCCTCCATGATTTCATCCCAAATAGTGCCTTCAGGGACCCACAAGCAACCTTGATGATATAGGACTGGACCAATCTTATGATAACCCTGAGGCTGACCTACTGGGTTTGCACATGCTAGCTCCAATAGCCTATCATAACCTTTGGACAAAGGTTGCAGAAACTTAACCTTGGAATACAAGTCCAGGTCTGCGCCCTCAGCTAAGGACATGGTGGCCAACGTAGCCGGTGGAGGCAATACAAAAGGCACCACAGCCTTGTCTGGAATCATAGTATGTGTGTTAAACTTGGCGTCCATACTAGCATCTGGGAGATGGGAGGGATTCCTGCTTAGAGCATTGGCCAAGTGATTGTCAGATCCCTTAATAAACTTGTAGCGGAACTTGTATCTTGTCAGATCACCATGCCATCTGGATTGGCAACCCAACAAAACCCTGGGTTGTTGATAATATAGAAGAGCTTTGTGGTCAGTTCTTACTACAAATGGATGACGTGCCAACATGAGATGGTGGTGCCAATGCTTTAACAATTCCACTACAGCCAACAATTCCTTGTTGTAAATCATGTAGTTGCGTTCTCGAGCCTCCATCTTCCGGGAGAAATACCCTACAGGTCTCTCAATCCTGTCACTAGCTGTCTGCAACAGCACACCAGCCACAGCGTATTTAGATGCATTGGTGGAAACAACAAAAGGAAGCTCAGGATCCACATGTCTTAACACTGGGGAGGACAACAAAAGAGCCTTGACTGCTGAGAAGGCACTTGCACACTCAGGCGTCCAGACTAAAGTTGTCTTTCCACTAGCCAAATATAAAGGGGCGGCCACCTCAGACAAGTGGGGAGTGAATTTCTTCAAGAACGTACATGTACCCAGGAAACTACAAAGTTGGGATACTGTCACAGGCGTAGCATACTCTCAAACCGCAGCTTCCTTGTCAGGGGCAATGGTGTGGCCATCCTCAAAGATAATATTACCCAGAAAGGTAACCTTACGTTTAAAGAATTCACACTTACTCCTTTTGATGATCAAGTTTGCTTGGAGAATGCGCTCTACAACTGCCAACAAGTGGGCCTTATGGGACTCCTCATCCGGAGAAAACACCAAGATGTCATCCATATATGCAATGGCACAAACACCTAGGAGATCTCCCAGGACTGAATCAATCAACCGCTGAAAGCAAGCCAGGGCATTCTTCAATCCAAAAGGCATTACGCAGAACTGGAAGATACCCTTCTTAGTTCTGAATGCTGTTAACCATTCCATTCCTTCTGCAATCCTGATTTGATTGAAAGCATTCAACAGATCAAGTTTTAAGAATACCTTGGCCTTCTCAACACATCTAGAGATCTGTGCTTTAAGAGGTAAAGGATAAGGATCCAGAATTGTAATGTTATTCAAATTCCTGTAGTTGACACAAGGACAAAGGGACCCATCAGACTTCTGAACAAACAATAACAGAGAGCAGATTGACAAAGCCTTCTTAAAAATGTAGCCTTTTGCCAACATGTCACAAGTCCACTCTTCCAAACATGCATCTTCCTTCAAGGTTAAAGGGTAAATAGGAGACACAATTCTGATCAGATCAACAGTGACCTTAAAGTCAAAGTCAAACTGAGTGTGCTTGGGAAGGACCTTGCCTCTGGTGGCGTCAAATGCCGCGGACCAGGGTTGCAAACATGCCGGTAAATCCAAACTTACGGGGACAGGGACAGGAAACAATTGTATGGTCTGTGATGATTGCTCAGATTCAGACATATCCAACAGCGGAATACAAATAGTTATACCCAAGGAGTGTTCCACCTGTAGCTCATTTTTCTCCAGTAAGGTTGATACATTATGATCTCTCCACCAACTCACTCCCAAAATGATAGGATACATAAGGGTAGGGCAAACAGAAAACCTTGCGGTAAAAGACTGGCCTGCTACTACAAAAGTAACTGGCTTCTTCAGCTGGAAAGAGGGAAACATTTGACAATTTCCACCCCTAACAAGCATTCCCGGATGGTACTTGAGTTGTAGCAAGTCAGCAGTCTCCACGCTCATAAATTTTTTGGAAGCACCTGTATCTAACAAGATGGCTGGCTGATAGATAGTCTGACCATTATTGATGCTACCATGAAACAAGAAGTAACCAGAAGTGGATTTATTTGCAGCAAAGGTAGCAATCTTGGCAGGGTCTTGTTTTTCATTGGCAGTACAGACGGCAGCTAAGGAAGCAGGATGCTCCTGGAAGTAACGCTCAATCATTTCTTGGACGGCAGCTGGAAGAACAGGGTTATCACAATCAATGGGAACAAGGGGCAACTCTTTGGACGTAATAACAGAAGATTTTGCAGGTACAACGTGCTGAAGCATTGCCAAGGAACTATCAGGAACAGACACTACAGGGGGCCTCCTTTACATCACCGGGTTTGTTCACCACCGCCAATTGTAGTTGAGACAAGCTAGGGAGAGAACAATCTTGGCTTTGGTTGGAAGGAACTACCAAGGAGCAAGGACCAGAAAACCAAGAGCGCGCAGCAGGTTTATCCTCAATTACCAACGTACCTTGTTTGGAAGTAGACAGATTTGAGACCAGAGAAAGAATTTGGCTTACCAGGGCCTCAGTTGTGGTTAACAGGGAATCCCAAACTGCCAAATCCTGGGCAGTCTGGTCAACTGCTAACCACAACACTGAGAGTTTGTTCACCTCGGGAACATCAATTGTACAGCAGTAGGTAAGAAACTGAGGAAGGAATACCAAAAGCGGAGTTGTACCCTGACAGAAGGCGTACAGCTTACAATATACTTTGAGCTCCTCAATAGATACACACAAATTTTTTAACAAAGGGTATAGAGATGCACTCTCAGTTAAAACACGTGGATTGCGCTCCACTGCGGACAACAACCATTCTTGAGCATCTTTGGAAACCTTTGTCATCACATGGTAAACTTGGGATTTGTGACTAAGGCTAGAGCCAGAATAAAATGATAATGCTGACAAAACTTCACGCAAAATTTCATCAGTGGGTGGGGCAGGAAAATAATCTGGGCGCCAAAATGACATGACACAACGGAAATAGGAAACAGAGGATCCAGTCTCTACAACTGCAACCGGAGATGGAAACCAAAAATTAAAGAAAAGTCCAAACTGAAAACTCAGAAATGAACTGATGCAAATAAACATGGTAAACACAGATATCTCAACGGAGCAGGAGAAAAGAAACACAAATTCATGACAAACTGCTTCCAAAAACTCAGACGTAGAAGAGTTGAGTAATGTGACAGAAATCACTGGATAATATGAAGCTGTTTCTAAATGATGGGGAATTACCACCCAAATCCACATAGAATTGATGATTAACCACCAACGCGGCTTTAAATATCTTTTTGTGAAATTTCCAATTGAAACTCCAGGATTAAGTAGAACAATCAATCCTAACCAGAGTAAACCAAGATAAATGACCTGGGAAAGCATCAATGCATCTTCAGCGTAGAATTCTGGGCATTGAGAAGTGACACAATTTTCATTTTCCAGAATGGGGGGAGGAGCTACAAAATTGGCTGGCATGAAATTAACATTTTGCGGCGCCAACAACAAAGTTCCAGATGCTGGGCCCCATCTTCCTGAAATGATTCTGTTCAGAATCAGATTGTACAGGATATACCGCAACAACCCAAGCACAGGATGCATTTTTAAAATTTAAAATTAGAACTTGGGATAATTGATTTTTATTGAGTAAATTTAGAAGGACTCAACTCTTAGAGTTGAAACAGGGAAAATTATTCAATATATATCAGAAAAATTGACTAAGCAATACCACCTGAGTCTTGATCTCCTATTCCTTTGGCATCTTCAAGTAAGTATCTAGTCCAGGTTGCAAAGAACCCTTGTGTGACCAGTTTCTGACAACCATGCTGATTAATGAGCTTATATCAGGTGACCCTCATATTACGTCAATTTATCAATCGTCAGTTTACAAGGGGGAGCTGGTTTCAGCTGGCATACTGGAGCAGCTGTGACCCATTTTCAATCAACTGTTTGGTTTAAATCTGTTAACTTGGTCAATTTTGATACAGGTTTTCTGGCCTTCCGTGCCTTCTTACTTGGACAGACAATACCCGGCATTATGGAACCTACTGTGACAGGGGGAGAATCACCAGTATCAATCTGGTGAATGACGCCTTTGGCTAAACCATAATCAGTGCTATCCTTAGAAAAGATATCCAAAGACTGATCCAGTAGGTCAAGCACCTCTTTCTGTTGAACTGGAGATAGCTGCAGGAAGTCTTGAGTGGTGAACAATGATAGGACTTGCGGCTCATCCTCAGGTAAGTTAAAGTCCTGGAACGTACCAAAGGGATGTAGTGATAGGACGTCAGGAGCATTCAACAACCTGCTATAGCTAACAACCTGACCCCTTGACACATGTATGGGGAGAGCAGTCAAGTTGGCAACCAGCAGTTGAACAGGGTCTTTATGAGAGACATCCAAGATTCCTGGACAGAGATAGGGTTTGTTGCGTCTTAGCAAGGGAGGCAAGTACAACTCTAGGAATGTACGCTTGGGTAGCTCATACAATATTTGGGAGTCTAGGATAGCCTGAGACCCAGGAGGAATAGTCACAGCAGAAGTGGACAAGAGAGGAATCCCTTCAGATGCAGGACAAGCCATAGGAGGACACTTCATGTTGGAGGAATGGGTATGGTATTTTAAAGTGAAAACACCAGTGGGATATTCCAAGGCACATGTCTTGAGGCGCTTCCCAGGAACTTTAACTGGCTCTTCAAAGATCAAAGGAACCTTGTACCCTAAGATAGAGAGGTAGCCGTCCTTTAAGTTGATGATCCCATTGTATTCTCTAAGGAATTGAGTACCAACTAAGAGATCATAACTCTCATTCTCCAAGACAACAGCAGGCGCATCCAAGAGTAGCTTGCCAAACCGCATGGGAAGAGCAGAATAAGCTCCTATAGCACAAGTCATGGATAGCCCAGCTGTGCCATATGACTGGTGATAGTTAAGGTTGGGGGCAAGTTTGAGCTTCTTGAAAAGCTTTAAGGAGACAACATTAACAGGAGACCCCGTGTCTAAGACAGCCTTAATTTTCACCTTTTGGATGAATATTTCCACACAAGTGGTAGTACAACCAAAGGGAGAGAGGACAGACATAATGTCTTGGGCTTCTGCTAGTTCTTTGTCCCACTTTTTGATCATGCATCTTAGGCCTAGGAACTCTTTATAGACTTTCTGGAGAGGGAGCAAGACGGAGACATTTTTGAACACAGCGTCAGCAACCTCAGCAGCTTCCTTGGAAGATTCAACAAGCATGGGAGATCTCTTTGCTTGAGCTGATTAAGGGCAAGAGACAACTTCCTTGGCTTCAGGCAGAGGCTTGGTGGTTGTTGTAGTTTTCCTAGAACATAGCTTATAAGGGACTGCAATAGTTTCAGGGACAGCCAGGACAGAATACCCATAGGTGTTGGGATCTTCTATATCAGAATCATCCATGTCAGAGTCATCAGATATATTGTGGAATAACAGCAGAATGGGAGGAGCCTCAGTGTCAGCAGGCTCAGGAGAGTCAGCAATGGAGGGGGAGGATTGAAGGAGACTGGGAAGAATTGTCAACTAAGAGCGTCTCTGCCTCTAGGTTGACTGTTCTTTTCCCGCCTGCTCTTTGGGATCAGCTCCTTCAACTCAAGGATTGGTGCAGACTTGAGAATGGTGGCCTATCTGACCACAGTTGTGGCAACCCTGGCGTTGAAGGGGATTCTGGGAGTTCATGGTGAGGATACAAGGGCCACGTGAAGACAAACCAGAGGTAGAGGCAGCACAATTCTCCCGCACAACTGCCCCAGAGTGGGTAAGGTGCATATCCTGCAACAATGTCTTTATGCTCTTCATGAAGGAAAGCATGGCTTTATGGGCTTTGAAGTGAAGGCACAGGAGCTGGTTAACCTTGAGGGCTTGGGCGCAAGCCATATAGGCCTCATGCGCAGTCAACTGGCTGCTTGTGATCAGTTGTTGTCCTTCCATGTAGAATCTGCCTGAAAATTTGGCTAGGGTCTCTTTTGGCTTGAAAGAATATGTGCATGAAGGCGTCCTTTTTCACTTCCAAGCTAAGGTCACCACCAAATTTGTCAATCAGAAGTTGCTTCATATCTTCCCAGGTTTTGATGGTGGGCAGCTCTGGCACTACTACCTCTTGGCAGGTCAGGTGTAGACAGGTTAGAATGTGTTCCTTCTTAACCTCATCTGAGGCTCTTCTCATGGCAGTTTTGTAGATAGTTAGGAAAGCTGCAATGGTCAAGGTTTTGGGGTCAAAGACTTGCTTAAAGGTAGGCTTGAAGTGTGCTTCTGGAGTTGGGCCGCCATTGTTGCTATTGAGTACATTTATGTGTGGGGAGAATTCTGCTTCTGACTTAGTGGGGGGGCTGTCTGGCCCACAGCTGGCAAACACTTTCCTCAAGGGTAGTCAAGGTTTCAGCAGTGCGGGTGCCTGTATTGTTAGCTAGGGTGGTCTGCCTCTCAGTAACATCCAGGCGCTGACCCTGTGCTGTTACTACCAAGGACAGTTCAGCCAGTCAGGAATTAAGAGACGGACCCACCAAAAGGCAAGGGGCAAACCTGTCATTTACTGAATCAATCACCTCACTTAGTTCTTGTACATCTTTATCAAGCTCAGAGTGGTCTTGCTTCAGGAGGTCCACTTCATTGGCTAGAGCTATCAACTCTCTAGCACAATGAATGCAGGTGGCTCCTGAAAAGCCAGGGCAGCAACCATCTTCACCAACAACTCCAGGTGGACTAACAACAGACGCCATTGCCTCACGCAAAGTAGCAACCTCTTGTTGTAAGTCAGCAACCTGAGTTGTCAGAGCAAGCACTTGAGGATCAGGCTGAGGGGCTTTGGGAGGGAATTCCTGACTGCAGGTAGATGCTCTCAACTCTCAAATGGCATCCCAGAGCCTCTTTTCTCTATCTGCTAACTCATCAGATGGAGGAGAAGGTGGGGCATATGATTTGGAGGTAGACAGTTCATTTACTTGAGTCTGGAGTTTGGCAATGGTAGCAGCAGGTAGTAGCCCTTTCTTGATCAAATTCCTCACCAAGTTTACAGAGGCCCTGTGCAGCATGGACTGCTACTTGCTGTAATTGATCAAAGGAGTAAGCACTGAACTTTTTGAGTTGCTGCACAAGTTGTTCAAAGTTGGTGAGATAGGCGTTTAGAGTGGAATCTACTTGGGCACGCCAGGGCTGTTCCAGCTGGTGAAACTCATGAAGACGCTCTCTGACATACTTAGGGATGGACTGGCACATTTGTTCAATGGAGTTGACCAAGCAAGATTGGGAGGTGACAGAGTCACGCTGATTGTCAAATACTAAGGAGAACAGGGAGTGGATCCACTGCTGGTAGGCCGCAAACTGATCCCAGTGATGAGTGATGGCGGCTTGTAGCAATGAAATCTCCTGAATGTGGAGCCCTAATACCATTTGATGATGGGCTAAGGCAGGTTTTACAAAGGAGGATAATAAGTGTTCAGAAGAGCCAGCTGCTGAGAGGAGATGCTGTGGAAATTGTGGAGCTACAATCAATTTGTAGTATTCTGCTTGGTTGAACTGAAGCTGGAGGCAAGGGATGGCTCCATCACGGGCTATCCCAAGGGCTACTGCCATGACTTGTTCCAAGTTAGGGGTACCCAAAGGGTAGGCCAATAGCAGGAGACCACTCCCAAGGTTCAGCACAGTAGGGACAATAGGCGGGACTGAAGATGTCTTCCTCAATAGGAGGACTGGTAATTTCAGGCAAAGTTGGCTCTTGTATGGGAGGAGGCAAAGGTCCTGAAAACGTTGTTGCAAAAGAGGTAACCAAGGGGCTTACAGCCCCTGTAGTGAGCACCATTTTTGTTGTGATCTGAGGCACAGCACAAAGTCACAACAGGAAATACTAACCTTAGGATTGGATTCATACTAAGTCTTGGTTAAAATGGCAGGGAAGGCTATGTGATTAACTTGTGGCCCTGAATGAATAATATCTGCTAGACATGGCTAGAGAGGCGCCAAAGTACGTGGGGACACAAAGACAAAAATGTGAATAGAACTTGAATTTTATTGGGTATAAAAATTGAGAATATATATTGTGTAGCTTTACCAAAAAACAGTACATGGACGGTAGGATAACTTGCCACAAGCATGAGTGGGGCAAGTGAGTTGCACAGAATCAGAAAACTGAACAATTGAACTTCCCAATTTGGAGCCAGACTCATTTCAAATGGCAAAAGCAAAAGAGAGAGATTTGTTCTCAAAATAACCCAACAAAGGCAAAATCAAAACATGGTGAATGGCAGCATTCACGACACTGCAGTACCTGCTAAGGGCTGGCGTTGGTTGACAAATAGTGAGCATGAAGCTATCCTCAACTGCTTGAACAGGGGAATGGCAGTTCAGGATATTGCGTCCTGATTTGGTGTCACAGCCAGATACATTACCGACATCAACACCAAGTATGACAATACCAGGCAAATTGCAAAATCTGCCAAGGCTAAGCAGAAGCCCAGCCTACTTCAGCCCACCCATCTCAAGGCAATCAAGCAGTGGGTTACCAAGGATTGCCACCTGGACTCACTTGCTTTCCAATCAATGATTGCCACAGAGTTTGGGCTTTCTGTGTCCAAAACCCTTGTTTACAAAACAATGGTTGATTTGGGCTTCTCCCAGAAAGGTATTGGGAGTTTCGCTGTACAACAGAACCAATGAGAAGACCATTGAGGATTGACACATTTATGCAAAGACATATCTGGCTCTTAAGAAGACAGGGAATGTCTAATTCTTTTATATTGACTAATTGTTGTTTTCCTCCTCACTCAGGTCTAGGCATGGATGGGCCAAGAAGGGGTCCAAGGACAGCGTAGCCCATCATGCAGGTGTCTGTTCCCAGACATATTCAATGATTGCTCTTCTGGGTCCTTGCGGTTTAGATCAATACCAGATGATTAAAGGCTCCCATAACAGCAGGACATTTCTTGATTTTCTCTGAGCTGTCAAGGAGTATCTCCGGATCAATTACTGCAGTACAACCAACATTGTTGTGTTGGATAATATTGGGCTCAACAAAGTGGATCTGGTTGTGTCCAAGTTCCCCCCACTGACAAAAACAGCCACACCTCCAGCCACTGGCTTACCAATTGTCCAATGAGACTTCTCTTCCTTCTGCCATATTCCCCATTCCTGAATCCAATTGAGGAGGTCTTTGGGTGGATCAAAAATAAGGTGAAGAAAGGCCTCCCTCAGGACACTGAGGATCTCTTCAACATCCTTGAGGTCAGTCAATTTGCAATGCCACCCAATGTGGTGGCAGTTTTTTATGAGCACTCAGAATCCTTCCTCCCCAAAGCCCTGGCCTCCTAGTCAATCAGATAAATGGGCGCTCCAGGTTTTATTTGTTTTTATTTTTATTTATTTTGTTTTTATTAGGACTCAAAAATTATTATTTATATATAATGACGAGACATGTTGATTGTATTATAGACATATAAGAATACATAGAAAAGGTAAATAAAATTAATCATACTAGGTAAGAGGACATATATTTTTATTCTAATGCACTGAATATTATATTGACTGTTGCGCTAACAAGTAAATAGGTTAAAAAAGATAAAAATAGATTAATTTTATTTAAATAATTATGAATCCTTGTTGGTACTTTGGCTTTTTTAAGCCACAAATTGGATCTTGCAGGTCATCATCTGATCCTTATTATTTCAGTGCCACTATAGCCACATGACATGGAAACTAATGATTTTCATGTATTGCTTACTAATTAGTACTTAGGACGCGGGTCAAGCATATCAAATATGTTTATCAAATCATATTACAAGGGGAAGGTAATTTGAGTTCTAAACAATCACTTGTTTAGAACAATAGTGGAGCAGGCTGCATGATGTGGATAAATTTAATTCTCATTGTTTGTCTATGTAATAAATGAACCTGTACTTGACAAGCTAGTAAATAAAAACATTTTTAACTTGTTTTTTATTATTTGATGTGGTTGCAACTATAACTAATGTCTTGTAATATATTTAGATATATTACTATTATAATTTACCTATTAAAATTTAAAACAATCTTAAAATATTAAAATTAAAATTATAATTATAAATATTAAAATTTATCTATTAAAGTTTAAATATTTTTATTTAATTATTTTTTAAAATTTTAAAATTTATATATTAAAGTTTAAATATTTTTATTTAATTGCGAAATATTTAATATTGAAATATTTAATATTAAAATTTTAATAATTAAAATATGGAATATTAAAATTTTTAGGTATTAAAATATTTAAAATTAAAACTTTACTATTAAAATTATAATATTACATATTTCAATATTAAAATTTTAATAATTAAAATAATTTTTTTAATAAATAAAATTTAAGTTGCAAAGGGAAGATGATTTATTAGGGGGATGCAAATTGCTAAGGGGGATGCAATTATTCTGGGGAATTATACCCCAAAATTAAATTTTTGGCTAGAGTGTCTAATTGGATCCACATACTCTTCTGTACATGGTGGACAACCCTGGATGCAATTGCTAGAGGGGTGGCGTCCTGTACCCCGGTGGTTGTTGAACGTTTAATAAAAGGAAGGCAGGTGAGCAAATTGATTAATAGGTTCTTTTCAGGGGGCACATAGTACCCATACAACAATGTCAATGCAAAGGAGTTGTACAGGACGTGCTTAACTGTCCTATACCCCCGCGGTGTCTTCTAGCGTTTGAGTGCTAAGCGGCATATGTCTATTTAAATAGGTACATCCTCCAACTTTTTGACGTTGGTTTTTAATATGTAGTGAAGGAGGATTCCCAGGTATACCACAATGTGAATTCTTTGTAAGGTATATTTTTCTGAGAACATGCACAGTTTTTTGAAGACTTGAACTAACCTATTGATATAGGATGTTTTATTGAATTTGAAGAGGGTTCTGGGGGGCGCCTGACTTGTATCAGCCCCCATGCCTCAGCAAACAAAATGAATAAAGGTTTAAATGTGTTCACAAGGACTACATCCCTGGCTTTGTTTGACAATGCCTTGAATACTTCATTAAAAATTTCAGTTTTTAAATATTCAGTTCCTATTTAAAAGTTGGTTTTGATTAGGTTTTTTTTTCATATTCATTGATGTTTGCAAATGGGAATCATTGGATGCTTTCATATATATATTCATCAAAGTTTAGTTTGACATCCCCTCAAATTTCATTCATCTCTTTGAAGTTGATATTTGCTCCTATTTTGTATTCTTCCCTAATCCACAGCAAGCACCCTGCGGGTGGTAAATATTCCCTAGCTTTAGCTTCAATATTTGAAAAATTTATTCATATTCTGTTGAATTATTTTATTTTTTGGTTTTTATTTATTTGTTTTACAGGGGCTACCAGTGATTGGTAACCCCCGTAGAGCCAACTTGGTGTAAAAGCCGCCACTTCTGCAACCTTGTCCCCATTCCTAGTGATAACTAAAATAAATATAAGTAAAACATAAAAAGACTTACTAATTGTTTCCCCTGCAGCCCCCTCAGCCACAGGTGCCACTTCAGCAAACTTCATGGGTGTTGGCTGCTCTTCATTAATTTTTCGAGGCTTAATTTTTCTTATCTTTCTTGCAACTTGTGTTTCTTCTTGGTTTTCATTTGATAAATTTTCTGTATTTCTTGAAGTGCTCCTGCTTATTGACTGAGTTTTGTTTTCATCTGTTTCCATTTGAGTATTTCCCTCTTCATTCATGTTTATTTCCTTTGAGATTTCAGTTCCTTCAATCAGTTTGATTTTCTCATTGTTTTCTTTGGCCCCCTGCCAGAACTCCCACAAATTTTAGGCTGCATCATTGAACTCCAGACTTGATAGGATTGTTCCCTGAAGATTGAGCAACTTTTCTTTGTTCTTTTTGTCTATAATATTTCCTAGTTTATTCAGAGCATCTTCTTTTGGCTGGATTAGTGGCTGGTCCTTGTTACCCAGCTTTCCTGTTACTATTTCCCTGATATTTTTTTCTAGTTCAACAACCTTTTGCAGGTGTGCTTCTAATCTGTTTATCAAGTTATAGATATTTGACATTTTGTTTGAATTACATCAAAAAACTGGTTTTTATAGTACTACCTTCAACATATGAATATTTTTCATCATCATAAATAAATTAAAGACCATAAATGTAAATGTTGCAATAGAATATTGCAATTAGACATCAACTCTTGATATTTTGATATTATATGCATAACAAATTCATTTTGTTTAATAAAATTCATTTTAAAATTGGCCTTTTTCATTGTAATTTATTGAAAATGAACTGTGTTTATATTAGAGAGCCATTAATGCTTAGTATAATATTGATACATAGTGCATTTTAAAGCCTGTATATTTACCTATTGGTAATAATTATGTAGACTTTTTAGTTGGATTTTGAAAGGTAATAATAATGTAATGTGTTATTAGATTACTGTTTATTACCATTAATTGGCTGATTTTCTTTGCTGTGGCAATTGTGCATTTTCTGGTATTTATGTACTAGTATCCAATTGGTTGGTTTCACATCCAATCACACAGGCAATAGGAAATCAAGCCGCCACCCTGATCATATCTGGTCTTGGGGTGGCAAATTGATTTCCTATTGCCTGTGCAATTGGATGTGAAGCCAATCAATTGGATACTAGTGCATAAATATCAGAAAATGCACAATTGCCACAGCAAAGAAAATCAGCCAATTAATGACAATAAACAGTAATTTATTAACACATTACATTATTATTACCTTGTAAAATCCAACTAAAAAGTCTACAGAATTATTAACAATAGGTAAATATACAGGCTGTGAAATGCACTATGTATCAATATTTGTACTAAGTGTTAATGGCTCTCTAATATAAATACAGTCCATTTAAATAAATTACAATGAAAAAGTCCAAGTTTACAATGAATTTTATTAAACAAAGTGAATTGGTTATGCACAAAATATCTAAATATCAAGAGTTGATGCCTAATTGCAATTTACTAATATAACTTTATATTTATGGTCTTTAATTTATCAATAATGATGAAAAATATTCATGCAAATAATTATATGTTACTGTATCAGATGTATACCATTTTATTAATTATATGGAATGAAAACAATATAAAAAATATATTATTGATTCTTAATTGGAAGAAATAATATCAACTTTAATAAGTTGTCACAAAGAAAGAGGTTTATTTTACTCATCAAAGGACAAGTAGGGGAGGGAATGGGCGAATGTGTCACCTCTCTGTGCCTGTGAGGGACGGCATCAGAGGTGGGAGGGAATGGGCGGTGGTTTGGGAGTCAGGGTTGGAAGGCGGGTGGCGTTATGAGGGGGGGGGTTGGGGAGGCAGGGTTGGTTGACTGGGAAGGGGCGGCAAGAGCTGATTGCTTCAATTGCTTGAATTCTTCTTCTGTCACATATGCGGGCTTGGTGAAACAAATGGATTGGCGTGGGGAGAGGCAGGAGTCCTTTCTGGACTTATCACTGTCACTTGCATAGAAAATGAAAAGATCTGATAGGTCCTGGACAAACACAGAAGGGAAAAGCTCATAACCCTTATCAATTTGGGTGCACAGTTTGTTGTAGGTGGCAGGCTTTAAGCGCCTGAGAGCTGAACCAAAATTGTAAAGACATACATCTGCAAGATGAATTTCAGTGTGGCTGGTGGGGTAGGACCAACAGGTATGACCTGCAGCCAAAATTGCCTTGGATGCACACTCACGCTGCTCCATCTTTGCACTCATTACAACAGTTGTAACTGTGCTGTTTTAGAAGAGTTATAAGGGGAAAAATATTTAGAAGCTAGATAATAATCTTTATTGAGAGATAGTGATTATATAGTCATTGTGAATAAAGGATAACAGGAACATGCTTGTGTTGATCACATAGTTAGATGGTAAAGGGGGTGGCTTGATCCTGGTAATGAGTCAAGCGCCAAAACAAGGTATCTACTGTAAGGGATCAGCATTTTTTCATGTTGTTGGATTTGGCAATTTGAGTTGAATTCCTAGTCTGGCTTTGAGTGGCTGGGTAATTGGATTGAGGGTCACAAACCCGCTTGCTTGAAACCTTGCTGGCAGGCCGAGCCTGCTGTTTTGACCCCCCCAACTGAAGGTTGGCCTCCTCTGGGGGTAGGTTGTTAGGGAGGTTGTTGGGAGCCTGGGCGCCATACTGGACTAACTGTTGTTCTGTGGCGGGCAGGGCGGTTTTGCATTGTTTTTGTCTTGCTTTTCAGGGTCTCAGGCAATCATGGTGGAGGGTTTTGTGTTTTTTGTGCTTCCTGAGTCCTTGAACAAGGTAAGTGTTATTGTTGTTTACCTTTAGAATGATTGCTGGGCCTACTTTCTCAGGTTGTAGTTTGCTTTTATCAATGTTCATGACCCAAACTTTGTCCCCAAATTCATGTCTATCTTGGATGGGGACAAAGGTTTTTTGAAGATGTTTGTTTTCTTTTTCTGTTTGCTTGCTGTTGGCCTATGTAACTTGAGGGTCTGAGCGTGGGGGACTTTGCTTGGGATTTCCAGTTTGGGTCCTGTTAATGCTTGAATGATATTTGGCTGCATTCTGTATACCAACTCAAAAGGGCTTTTTCTGGTGGATCTGTTCACTTGAGTTTGGCACACAAGTAATGTAGTTGATAGCTGCTTATACCAGTCTTCAGGTCTCCCAGCAGTGAGCTTGGATAAGGCTTGCACGAGGCTGCCATTAAGCCGCTCTACACGTCCATTGGCCTGTGGGTGGTATGGTGTTGTTACAGTATGTTTGACCCCATTTTTAGCAAGGTATACATTGGTGTTTTTGGAGGTCAATTCTTTCCCTACATTGTTTATCAGGAGTTCTGGCTTTCCAAACTTGCTGATTATCTCTTTTTCAATGAATTGTTGTACGTCATTGCCAGTGTGCGCCTTTACTGCCTGGGCTACTGGCCATCTTTTAGCAAAGTCAATGATGATGCAATGATGTATTTCTTATCATTGTGTTTCCCAGGCATGGGGCCAACAACATTGAGGGCCCACGCCTTGAAGGGTATATTGTGTGCAGATGGGTAGTACTGACTTTGGAGGGGTTTTGCTTTTGGCAAACTTCTTGCATACCTCACATTGGTCTAGGACTTCCTGAACGTCACAATATAGGGCCAGCCATCAGGCCTTGTGCTTAAGGAACTCATATAGGTTTCAACTTTTGGTGTGTCCAAGGTCCCTGTGATATTGTAGGATGGTGTCTACTTGCTGATGTGTGGGGATATAAGGGATGGTAGTACCGTTGGACATTTTTCTGTGCAGGGTCCTGTACACGTCCGCAAATAGGTGTTTGTTTTTGATGACTGTTTCCTTGGTTATGTTGGTTGTACCCAGAGGGAAGCCCTTGCCTTTTGTTTGTAGCACCAAGAGAGGCCAGTCTAGGTCAAGCCCATTTCCCCCTCTCATGGCACGGACATATAGGCGTGAGAGGGCGTATGCCATGGCAAGCTTTGGACCAGGTTTATACTGTATGAGCATTTTGAATCTCTCCAAGAGCTCCATCTAGTGGGCTTGGCGGTGAGATAGATTTGCTTGAGCCTTGAAATATATGAGCAACTTGTGGTTGGTTAATGCAGTGAATTCTTCCTGCTGTTCTAGATAACAACGCCATTTGACTAGACAGTGTACAATAGCCAGCAGTTCCTTGTCATGGATAGGGTATCAACACTTGCCATCTGTCAACTTTTGTGATTCATAAGCTACAGGTAGGAAGTCACCATCATTATTTTTGATTTGTAGTACTCCCCCAATGGATGCATCTGAGGCGCTGGTTTTCATTTGGTATTCCCTGTCACGTTTGGGGTATTGCAGGATAGGAGCTGTTGTGAGCTTCTCCTTGAGGCATCTAAAACAGAGTTCATGTTGGGGGGTCCACACAAACTTGGATTTGGTGCCTGTTATGGCGGATAAGGGGGCAGTCAAAACGCCACAGTCAGGTATGAAGCGGCGTACATAGGCCACCATCCCCAAGAAGGTGCAGAGTTCCAACTTATCCTTGGATGGTGGCATCTTAAAGATGGCCTGTATCTTTTGATTGTTGGGTTTGATGCTGTCTTTTGAGACTATGTGTCTCAGGAAAGGTAGTTGCTTGCGGAACAAATGGCACTTGGAGGGTTTGGCCAACAGCTTGTATTATGCCAGGGTAGAAAAGACTGCTTCTAGGTCCTTTTGGTGCTGTTCCACCAAGGGGCTGTAAACAATGATGTTGTCCAGGTAGACTAGGGCATACTTGCCTATGTGTGGCGCAAATACTTTGTTCATGAAGGTCACAAAGGTAGAGGGGGCGTTTGTCATGCCAAAGTTGAGCACCACACATTTGTATGAGCTGTATTTAGTGCAGAAGGCTGTTTTGGGGATGTCTTCCTCTTTAATACAAATCTGGTTGTAGCCTGCAGTCAGATCAATATTGGAGAAGACTGTGGCTCCTCCCAAGGCATCAATGAGATGGTCAATAAGTGGTAGTGGATAACAATTCTTGATGGTAACTTTGTTTAGGGCTTGGTAGTCTGTGGCCAGGCGTAAGGTACCGTCCTTCTTGGTCACAAAGAATACGGCGGCCCCAAAAGGAGACTGTGAGGGGCAGATAAGTCCTTTCTACAACGCTTCCTTGAGGTAAGCGCGCAGGGCGTTGTCTTTGTTTGGGGTCAGCCTGTAGATAGGGCGCGCTTTGGGTACAGCTCCTTTAAGTTGGATGGAGTGTTGAATGTGTTTCTCTGGGGGCAACCTGGGTAGAGCTTCCTTGAAGATTTCTGGATGATGGGCCATAATTTTGAAATCCTGAGGTGTGGAGGTATCCTGGTGATCTTTGAAGTGTATGATCTTGTACTGGCAGGAGTCCCAGTCAATTGCCTTCAGGTTTTCCTTTTTGTCCAGGGTCTCTGTGATGCGTACAAAGACATTGTTGCGTAGGAGTTGGTCCACTGAGTCAGGTTAGATCTGGTGGTTGACACCTTCACGCTTAATGGTCAACACTGAGGTCACCCAGTCTACGTGAGGATTGTTCTTTTGTAACCAATCTAACCCCAGTATAATTTCAAACTTTGAAAAGTCAATGACTGGACCTTGGATGGTGGAGTGGAGGTTCTCAAGCATGACAGAGAAGGGGGCGTGTGGGGTTCCTGTCCGCCAGTCCCCAAGTGTGTCCTGGATTGTAGTCAGGGACCAGCTGAAAGGGATTGTTGTTCTCTATTAAGGGGAAAACGTATCTCAGAAATATGTATAGGGGTTGAAATGGGCTTTTATTCACTCTCAGAAGGAAGATCCCCTTAGAAACCTTCTGGTATACGGCCCGGGGGTCAAGGAAACAATATGGATTTACCAATACTTGGAGTCCTCCAACAACATCTTGGACTCCTTGTACTTTGTCTTGGACTCCTGCACCTAAGTCTTGGACGTCTGCCCCTTAGACTTGAACTCCTGCTCCTCAAATATGGACTCCGGCTCCTTGGAATCAAACTTCTGCGCCGCGCTTAGGAACCTGCTCCTTATTCTTGGGCTCCTGCTCCGTTATCTTAGGCTTCAGCTCTAACCAAGCTCCTGCTGGTGATCAAAATGCTTCCAAAACCTCTTGGCAGAAACTCAAGAGACCCAGAAGTGTCCTCTCAAAGACCTGGAACAACCTCCAAAAAAACCGTCAAAAGACCCCGTAACTTTCCAGCCAGCCACCTTCTTATAGTGTACTTTTCCCAAAGGTTCCGCCTTCAAAATGGCTTTCTTCATAAGCTTAAACCATTGCCACTCACTTTTTCCTATAATAACTTAAGCTTACATACTTACTTTCTCAAAAGCTTAAAGTATTAATATACTATTTCCTTGCTTATACTTTAAGCTTTTGGCTTCCAACCAATCATTTTCATCAGAAAACCTTCCAGAACTCAACCAATGAATGCAGAGCACAGAAATAGACCATTTCTAAAGTTCCACCGGGATCCAACTATGAAAATCATTTCCACAGCTCAAACCATTCAAATTGACAACTCTTCACGCACCAAAGCGTTAACTAGTCCATTATTCCGGCAACATTTCTTCCTGCATTCAACCCAAACCCATTTAAATAGTAGAATACTATTTAAATTGTTCTTTCTGGACCTCTTCAACGTTTTCCCCATATATTTACAAATATAGTAAAATCCAAGGAAAATGTCCCACCAAAACAACCTTGTATCCCGCTCTCATAGCAACATACCTTTGTCTATCCTAGGAACTTAACAAATAAATATCTTACCCAAACTTCTATCCACATTCCGTCTTGATTTTCATACTAAACCAAGGCAAAATATTCCATATCTTCTCACTTTGGCAAATCAATTTGGCAAAATCTTGGCTCATTTCTCCAGACCACTAGTTCTTCACCATCATCTTCTGGTCCTCCAGCCAGATTTCTTCAACAACAGTCACTAAACTTTCACTTGGCCAACATAAGACCCGCCTGCAAACCACCAAACATGTGGATCATCACAGGGCAGTTTACCTTGTTACGGCAATGTGATGTTTGTCAGCCAGGACCACGTTTTTAATCTGCAAAGGATTAGTGGCTAGCTTGAACTTGTCCACAAAGCTGCTGTTGACTAGGGTTCAATCTGCACCCAAGTCCAGGAGTGCTGAGCCTGTGTAACTGCAAAAACGGAAAGGATAGGACATCAGTTTATTGGGATATATGGCAATGGTGTACAGTACAGGGTCCTGCAAGGGTACTTGGATCATTAGACATTAGTTCACGCCCTTGGGCCATTACTCATCATTGGGCAATTCAGGAGCTGTGTGGGGAGAGCTTGGCTTGCATAATGCTCTCCCTGGGCTTTTCCCTCATCTTGATTGCCTTGCGTGGTAGTGATACAGAAATAAGTACCATTTGAATGGCCATTGTTCTTATTCCCATGTCCGTTTAAGCTTGTGGGTTTATGGTTGGTGTTATTCCTGTTGCTTCCAGGGGGTGGTCAAGTGGAGCGCCTGCCTGTGTGCAAATCCTTGGGTCTATCATGTTTTCCAGTTTACGCCTTGTGGAGAGTGTTGGATGTTTTTTCAGCTTTCTCTGCCTCACACTACAGACTTTGCAAGTTGATTACTTGGTCCAGGTTTACGTGTCTCATTACATGCAACTTAAGGGCGTCATAGTACATTAGGTGTGTAGCTGGGGTATCAAAGGCCATGTCAGATGGTGCACAAAGTCAGAGTTCCTTGTAGGCGCAGGTGAGTTGCTTCACAGTGCCTGTCTGGGTTAGGTTCTTTACTTGGCGTATGATCATGAGCGCTGTGTCCTTAAGCACAAACCTTGCCAAGAAGTCTTTCTTGAAGGTATCCCAGTTTGTGTTGGCGTGTTCTTTGTGCCACTTGTCACACCAGGTGCCAGTGTTGTGGGACAGGAAGATGGAGATTTTTGCAATCCAAAATTGCTGTGGGCATTCCATCTGGGCCAGTTTGCTCTGGGCAGACTGAATCCATGTGGCAGCATTTTTGTCGTTGGCCCCGGCAAAAGGTTCCAAGGCAGCGCTTCACAGTCTTTGGGCTACGTATGCGGGCATGGTGTTTTTGTTGGTTGGTTGAGGAATAAAGGAGGGAGCCTGAAAGAACCCTTGCGCACACATGGCATTGAAGGCGGGTAGTGGAATCACTGTGTTCTGGTACAGGACAAAGCCATTGGGTATCTTTGTACCAGGGATGTACAGGGTCCAGTCCAGCGGGAGGCCAGACATAATTCTGTCAAGGATTTGTTGACTGCAGTGCGTGCGGGAAGCAGGCAGAACTTTTCAAGATAAGGTAGGATGGACAACCTACCTGTGCTACCAATAATGTAACTATGCTGTTTTAGCAGAGTTACAAGGGGAAAATATTTAGAAGCTAGATAATAATCTTTATTGGGAGATAGTGATTATATAGTTGTTGTGAATCAAGGATAACATGAACATGATTGTGTTGATCACACAGTTGGATGGTGAAGGGGGTGGCTTGATCCTGGTAATGAGTCAAGTGCCAAAACAAGGTATCCACTAAAAGGGATCAGCATTTGTTCATGTTGTTGGATTTGGCAATTTGAATTGACTTCCTAGTCTGGCTTTGAGTGGCCGGGTAATTGGATTGTGGGTCACAAACCCGCTTTCTTGGAACCTTGCTGGCAGGTTGAGCCTGCTGTTTTGACACAACTGTGTACACTTTTTGCTGTGTGGCCCACTCCTACAGCATGGCCTTGAGCTCTGTCTGGTAGGCATACCCATCTGCAGTGTTCAAGATTGTTGAGTAATAATTGGCGCCCAATGGAGAAACTGCCAATAAAACAACAGCAAAACAATACAAAATTGGGCTGCGCTTATAGACGTCAGATTGTGTATGCTTTTCTCCAAAGTCTTGAATACTTGGCAAAATCTTGGCATATGACAGGAAGATTACGTCATTACGGGCCCTCATTGCCCTCCCTTTAATAAAATTGATGATGGTTGAATTGTATGGGTCAGTGTCCACCAACCTGGGGCCACCAAGAACCTGATTAGATAGGATTCTGGCGGCAACCAAAACTCCATGCATCCACAAATTCACCGTTCTCTTATTGGTGAATATGCTGTGGAGTCCCATCTGGAGATGTACCTGGACCAGGGGCATCCACAGGTCACGTTCCATAATAGCCATCATAAGGAGATTGGCTGTGTCACCTTTGGTTGAAGTACAGGCACCAGTTGGGGTCTTCTTGGTAGGGGGCCCACAGTTGGTGTGGGCTTGCAGGGTTGCAGCCACAGTGGACTTTACAAAACCCATTGCGGCCAGAATTTCCCCAAGGGACATAAGCATCCCTTGCTTTTCAACCATTTCAAGAACAATCTCTGGAGTGATTAATTTCCTTCTGCGTCTTGCAGGCTGATTGACTGGAGGTGGAATGTGTCTGTCTTGAGAGCCAGACAGTGCCATCTGATTGGCTGTTTCTGGATTCTGGCTTACATTGGTAGCCCCATGGATTACTTGGTCAATTCTGGATGCTAGTGTTGCTGTATGATTTGGGTTAGCAGCTGCCTGTGCGTGATGGGCAAACAGGGCCATTCTTGAGGACACAGGAGAAAGAACACACTCCTGGGTGGTGCTTGCGGAGGGGCCTGCGGGTTGGGAGTGGCCATAGAGGGAGGATTCACTATTAGAAGACCCAGTGTAGCCCTGCATGATTTTTTCAAGGCCAGGGAATAGCTTTTTGACTTGGTTGTTGTTGAAAGAAGACATAATAAATTTTTATTAAAAAACTAAAACTCAAAAAGAGGAGTGTATATTTTAGTCAATTTTATTGTTATATATGTCAATTTTGTGAATAGTAGGATCTAAATTTTAGCCGCACTAAAATTGAATGGGGTGATTTTTGAGAATCCCTATGATTCCCAAAAGAATTAGCACAAATCCACTCTAGATCTTTTAGCATCCTTTTTGAGACACCCATAAATTATATTTATTTTGAATTCACTGCAATTATGATTTGAAATCTGGTTCTTGGATTTGACAATCCTGCAATTTCAGGTTTGTTAAGTTTTACATGATGTCTATGATTTTTTTGACATACAAGAAATATTAAATTGTACATAAGAATCCCACATTTCTGATTCATGTATCCCAGATTTGTTTTCTGTGTTTTGTCTTTTGTTAGTTGAGTTATCTGCTTAAGGGATTCAAAATTTGCCAATTTAAATAAACCAAAAAAGTCAAATTAAATGGTTAATTTTATTAAATATTTTATTTTTCACTCAGCTGAGTTGCCCGCAAAAGTGATTCAAAATTTGGACCAAGGATTTGACAATCCCGCATTTTTACGTTCAGGTTCTGAATCTACAGTATAAAAAGTATATAAATTATATTTCAAAAAAATCTTGATAAAAATAAAATATATTAAATAAAGAAAATAAAGGTAAACACTTATTTTAAGAATAGTTGATATATTAGCAACCCAAAATTACATATACTTTAGTACTAAAACACCTATTTAAGCTAGATAACTCAGGCTCTAGCATAATTTTTTTTATAAAAACTATGAATTCTTGCTACCATTTTAATTTAAATTACCTTGTTAAGTAATATTATTGGTTTTTTAGATTAAAATTATATAATAAAATATCATAAAGAGCCAAATATGTTTATTATAAACTAACTTAGAGGTTTTTTGCAAGAGAGTACAGTGTCAATCTTGCTTATCTGCTCCCCAAGCTCAGATAGCTTGTACTTATTGTTGACAGCTGTATTTATCTGCTCTTTATAAATGCTAGCCTTGTACTTTCTTCTCCTCTTTGGAGCTCTTACTTCCATATCTCAAAGGGAGGAGACAGTCTTCCCCTGTTCAGCTTTAAGGTGATCAAAAAAGGTGTTGTATCTGGGATTCACACCAAAGGAGGACTTAGGATGTTTATGCCAGTATTCCAGGCCCAATATTGTCTTCATTTCATTCTTGAGAACAGCTTGATAGCAATTCCAGCTTGCCTTTGCTGTTGGCTTGCTCCTGCAGCTGACCACCTTGCGCCCCACCCATTGTGGCTCATAGTAGTCAAAGAAGGGTTGGAACTCAGCTTCATGGCTAAAGGCATAAGGTTCATTAAATAGAAGTTCAAATCCTTGGCCAACATGCTCAGGCTTAATAAATGCAAGAGCAATAAACTTCTGGATCAGAAAATTGCATTTACTAGTTGTATCTTGTTGTGTGAGAGAGCTGAGAAGGGTCTTGTCCTTAAGGCGTCTATTGGTAGCCTGTTGGTAATGAAAGAAACACTCTTGTACCTTGCCATTGAAGGTTTTTACAAAGGCATTGTATTGGGCTGTTTCATAATCCATGATAATTATTTTGGGGCCAAGGGCTCTATTGCATTCCTTTTCTTCAGCAGATAGGGTGACTTCATCTTTATCAGCATCATCAGGATTGGCCCTTGTTGATGTACCAGGATTCCTTCCAGTCTCAGTGGGAATAGCTTTAAGGCCCTCTTGTAGAATCTTGAATGCTCTTGGGTATATCTCCTCTGAGGCTCTAGGAAGAAGAAAATAGGCAAAGGGGAGGAAGTTATCATCAAGCTGAGCATGCACTACCCACAGCTGATAGAATAACTTATGACATGTTACAAATTTTCCATCACAGAGCCAAGTCTCAGTGGCACACAGTTGCTCTAGATTCTTATAGGTGGCATAGCATAGGATCCTTTCTTTTGCACCAGGTCCATAATTTTAAAGAAGGAACTGTTCATTGTCTTGGGTCATCTGCAACTCAGGAGTAAGGATCAGGTCTTTTAGTTGGGTTGCACTTTTTCCAATTTAATTTAGCTCCTGGTGTCTATCATAGATATACTTAACAAGTTGTTCACAGTCAGGGACAAATTTAAGATTCTCTTTGCTCAAGTTCTTGGTGGCCTTTACTTCCAGGTGAGTTGCTTTAATGTCTTTTGATACTGGGATAATTTGGACTAGGTACCATTTTAGCAGCTCCTCAATCAAAGTGGTGGGAGGCATGCAGGTATGTTCCCCCTTTTCCAAGGTAGCTTTGTCCCAGCCTTGGGTGTTTAGGCGTGCTGGGCAGCTTCTGTCTTCACATGTGTAATGTTTGTTCTTGCTTCCTTGCTTTTGATTATTACAGTTAAACAGATATCTATCATTGACCATGCTTGGGCCACCTTTGACTGACATCGATGGAAAGAATTTTGGGAATCTTTTTGGGATCCTGAAGGAGCTCTTAATATTGAAAATATTGTGGGCTTTTAGTGCATCCCATGGCCCAGGAGGGGCGTGTTAAAAACCAGGAAAGTACTCATGTTGCTCATTATCTTCATGTTCACCAGGAGGGAGTAGAAGAGGACTTGAAGCTTGCCTTTCTTTTCTTCTTGTTGATGAAATATTTATCTTCCTCAGACTCATACTAGCTATAAGAGGTGAAACCATCATCAGAGTCCTTTTCAGAAGCTGAAGGTGTGGGGTTTTTCTATTTTTTGTTCATTGTTTTAAGCTGTTTCTTAAGCAATTCTTTGTAGAAGAAGAAGCCTTAGTCTTAACAGTGTCCTTGGTAGTTTTTTATTGGGCTTTTTCTTATTAGGCTGGGGTTTCTTTGATTTATCCTATAAAGAAAAAGGGGTTGGAGAAATAACTGTGAGTAAAGTATAGAAAAATGAAAGTTAAAGCTGAGAATAT
Source organism: Entomophthora muscae (assembly GCA_014839935.2). Taxonomy (NCBI): domain Eukaryota; kingdom Fungi; phylum Entomophthoromycota; class Entomophthoromycetes; order Entomophthorales; family Entomophthoraceae; genus Entomophthora; species Entomophthora muscae. The sequence continues at coordinate 70,614 of QTSX02006633.1, read as the reverse complement.
ATCAAGTTGTGGAGAATTATTATACAGACTATGCAAAAAACCTCCAATGTTATCAATATATGCAGTATTGAGGATTTTTATTAAGAAAAAGTTGGACAAAACTACATTTAAATGTTTAGTGTTGATATTTTAAGTGTTAACATGTATTGAAATTTTGATTCTAGACAGTTGGCCTAAAATATTGTTTAAATTCTGACAGTCGACTTGTAGACAGTCAGCATTATTAGGGCAAATCACTATGTAAAAACCATATAAATCTTAATTAAATTAAGATTGTGTTTGAAATCTAGACTGAAATTATGCTATTTGGTGTTTGGGCTATAATAAAGTTATATTCATATAACTTTTAAAAACTAAGTACTACATATTGTAATAAGTAGTTTATTATTACTATGACAAGTTTTGGGGTTCTAAGCTTACCATTATGTAAGTTGAAATTGTTAAGACACATATTTTGCTTATTAGATTAGTGAAGGTGACAACTTTGCCAGAGTTGGTCTTCTTTTATAGTGGAGCTACTTTTAAATCTTGCTTAAATTATGTCATTGTGGGTGCTTAACTTATTCTCCTTGTCCCACTTTTGCTTTTGTGTTGGGTTTTCTTTGTGTTGACTTAAAATATTACTATATAAATCCTAGTTTTAACCTATACAATCTAGCTTAATCTAATGTTTAAGGGTTAACTGGAACACATTCTATGGTTTCAAAGCTATAATAAACCACTAATATAATATAAAACAAAGCTTGAAATTTTTACCCACTATATGCCAAACAACTATAAAACAAAGGGCAATATGTAAATATAAATAACTTATTATAAGTGAAGATATTCTGGATTATGTGGATTTTTATTAAGGAATATTATAAACTGTCATTTTATGTCAACCTTGTGGAGATTCATTGATGAAGTTGGGCTTAAATTTAAATTATAATAATTTGGTATTTTTAGTAGTGATTTCCTTCTTATTTTGTAATAGTAATTAAGCCTATTCTTAGTTGGTGTCAACATTGGCTTTGTTTTATTGTTGATTATCAATTCTGACTATGAAATGCAATATAAAAATTAGTTTATTTAGAACATGGCTAGTAGGCTTTGGCCTAAGTGCCAAATTGAAGTCAACTGTCTGCATATCAACAAAATGTCAACATGCAGATAGTTTGAATGCCAACTCTTCCCGCTAAATGAGCTGCCCCTTGATGTTTCTAACAGTATGAACCAATCTGATGGCAATATTAAATTGCAGGCACTTTCTCCTAATTAGGAGTGCTACCAATTTGACTTGTTGATCCTCACACAAGTTATTCCTTGGCTGAAAATCTTACATGGAACATGCCACTATGCCACCCCTTGTGGCCTTGTGGCTTTCCCCATATAGTATATTAGTCACAATATTCTGCAATAAAATGCATCTTATTATATTCATTCTTGTTCTTTTTATTGGACTGTTGTATTCCCCAATCAAATAATGAACTCTAATTGGTTCAGTTGCAACATTTATTCTTATTTTTATAGCAAAATTTTGTTTCATACTTTTATTTTTGTACAATTTTCACCTTTAAACATTAATTTTAATAGAATCCTAATAGAACAGAATATTTCTTAAATTAAACTGATTTAAACATTTCAAAAAAATGTGCCTATTTGTTTCACTTTATAAAAAAGTAAAACAAAGCCAATTCAAAAAGATAGACCCAAAACAGAGCAAATAAATATTAGCTACAGCAGCTTTCAAGGCTGTGGCAATAATAAAAAACTCACCTCTAAGCAAAATCAATCCATCTGTAAACAAAATCAACTCAGATGCAAATAATTAACCCATATCAGAACAAAACAACAGTGAAACCAAATCTATTATAGCTTAATATAGACTCATTATTTTTTATTTTGTTTGCATCTACTTTTATTTGTTTTAAAGATGAATTGATTTTTTACAGATGAGTTATTTTGCTTAAAGATGAGTTTTTGCTTAGCACCATAGATTTGAAAGCCACTGTATAATATAAGGACATAAATATGAAATAATTCAGAATATTAATTGGAATATATAAACAAGAAATTTTATAAAGAATTAGAAAGAAATTGTTATAAATACACCAATTATAATCAAACAACAGGTGATCTTGCTGGATCTTCTGAGAGATTCTTACAGCTGCCACCAGGATGCTTCTAACCCACGGTCTCAGGTCACCCTTCTATTTTTGAAGGGGAGGAACACACATTTACTTGCCAGGAATAGCTTTTTGGGTGGTTATCAAAACTCATATAGACTGACCAGTATAAGAGCATTCTGGATGTGTTGCTTGGGCAAGTTCCTTAGGTCAAAGTTCCTAAGGTTAAAAGCGCAAAAATCGAAAATGGGACCCCCAAAAAGTGCAAAAATTGAAACACTATGTAGGGTGCAAAAATTGAAAGTATCAAAGATCAAAGTGCAAAAATCAATTTTCTGGAGGTTAACTTTGAAGCAGAATAAAATAAAGTTTATAATATAAAACTATATATTTTAAAATCTATTATAGACTAAAGAGACCCCAAGAAATTCATTTCTGCAATAAAAAATATATGCTAGATAATAAAAGTACAAAATTAGCTGTCTTTAAAAGAAATTTTATTTTAGTTTCAAAAGCAAAATTAGGCTAAAATTTATATGTAACTGTATTCAATTGAATATAAAATATGAAACCAAACAAAAAACTGCTTTAAAAACTATAAGTTTAATAAAAAAAGATGTTAGTTTAATTTCCAGCTTATGTAAAGCTATAATAATACTTCAGTATAAGCAAAATAAAGGATTTTTCCTGCAAAATACAAGCATATGATTTTAGGTATTTTGGTTTATTAGTAATCTTATTCCAATGATAAAAGTTATAGAAGTCTATAATTAAAATGATATAAAGTACATTAATTTCTTATTAAAGCTATACTATACAATTTTATACTTAAAAAAGATATAGTCTTATATCTTATTTATAAGTCACAATATTCAAAGATATCAAGAATCTTCCACTTACATCTCATAAAATAAAGAATTGAATATTTTTATGTTAAAAATATTGTACTTTCAGAAAAACATGATATAAATAGTTCAAAGCTGCATATCAAAAAGAAACATTTTATGCATCTTATTTTACTCTAATACATATAGTAAAAAGATAGTGTGAGATTAGGCTGATTGACCACAAATGATTAGGCTAATCATTGCACACAGATCTCTATCAGTTACACACTGTATTATTACTAGGTCAATATTCTATTAAGTGTAGTAATTATACACCATATAATCACTAGTCTATTATAATTGATATAGCAGTTATACGCTGTGTAATTGTTAGTTTATTATGATAGATGCAACAATTATACGCTGTATTATCACTTGATTATCATTCCAATGTGTAGTAATTATATGCTGTATATTACTAATTTTATTATAATTGATGTAGCTATTATACACTGTATAATGATTAGCCAATATAATGATTATCACTGATTACACGCCATATAATCATAAGATCATCAATTGTGTATCTCCCATTCCACCCTACTGGACGTTGTATCAACTGATCCCCACACAGCCTGATGGGTGTATAGAGTCATATCAAACAAGTGATATGCAAATGACTAGGAAATACCAAGTTTGGATCAGCATTAAGCGGTGTATAATCAGGCTCCTTATTGCTTTGGGTCAGCATTACACGGCAGATAATCTACAAGTCAATATTGGATTGAGTCTGCTATTATACGGCGTATAATCCTCAATTCAACCTATTGCATTAATAAGCAGAAGGCTTGCCAGCCAGAAAAGGATTGCTGATTAAGCCCTGCAAATGGAATACCAGAATTCTACCTTCCAATGTTGGCGGACAGATTAGGGACTACTTTTTAAGCGTCAACTAAATACAACATAGTTTCCTGGTGCAATAATAAGTGTGTAAGATACAGCCAATCAATAAATGGCAGTAGTCTAGCTCAAGAAGAGCGTAGGCTGTAGCTAAAGTGCCATGTACACCTTGTTAAGGCCAGTATCAGCACACATGCTAAGGACAGCCAATAAGGATAGGCGCAGCCAGCAAAGATGGACCTATTGCAAAGGTAGCCACTGAGAACTGTCTGAAAGGACAAGAACAAGGGTTGTTGCAGTATATATTGATACAGACGCCTGAAAGGATGATGGCAAGTTCTTAGTTGCACCTGGATAGATTGCAGCCGCTGGCTAGATTGTACTCCAGTTTCAAAAAACGTAATTATCTTCAAAGTTCTATTCTATTGTAGTCTGTAGTGCTCTTGCATAGGATTAGGTAGAGTACATTGGAAAGGCTAACATCTATCTGTAGCTTTGAACATACCAGAAATAACCCCAGTTGCTCAACAGATATAGTAGAAGATAATTGAGGAGAGATAATAGAAGATAATCAAGGGTAAGAATGGAAAGAGGAAAGTAGAAGATAATTGAGGGTAAGAAAGTAGAAGAGAAAAAGATAATTGAGGATAAGAAAAGAAAAGGAGAAGAGAAGAGAAGAGAAAATGAGAAGAAAAAAAGAAAGTTTTTTTCTACTTGGTATCAGATTTTATATAATCCACCCTCTTGGCAATGCAGAAAATTTATTAAAAGTTTTTTGGCCCCCAGCGCAGCCAAGGGGTCAAACAAACTATTTTTGAGGAGGAATGAGAGGTGGGGAAAGGAGAAAATTCAAAAGAGAAACTCTTAAAAAAAACCAAGAGCTTATTTCACTTTGATTTAGGCAATTTGATTTCTGCACTTTGTTTTGTGCACTTTGATTTTGTCCCCTGAAATAACATAGGAAAACATAGTGCAATATTATATTAATTTAATTTTTTTTGAAATTGCCTCCAAAACACACCAATTTTTTAATATTGCAATAAAATAAAAACCTACCAAAAAACTTAATTTCTTTTTTATATATTTAAATATCAAGTCTTAAAGTTTTACATGAGGAATTTAAAAAGTTTTTATTAATTATTTAAAAATTTTATAAGCTTATAAAAAGTGTGACTAAATCTAAAAAGTCAATTTTTGATTTCCTCACTTTTGATTTGAGGAACTTAATAAAACATAATGAATAAAATATTAATGTTTTGCAAAAATTTAATATTAAATGGTCCTAGTTTTTTGGTACCTTTTTGGATTTCAATTTGACTACTTTTTGATTTCTGCACCCATTAAGAAACTATATGTAAATTTTTAAATAAAATTTTATGAGACAAAATTTTATTTTTTAAAAAAAAGAGCTTATAATAGTAATTTATATTAATATTTGAACAAAAAAATCAAAAAATTTGCTTAAAGTTAAAAAAGCTTTTTTTAGCTCTTGATTTCTTTTTTTACATATAGAATTTTTTTAAAATTTAAATTTGATGTATCAAATATTAAATTGAGGATTTTTTTGCACTTCAATTTTTGCACTTTCAATTTTGTCCCCTCTATTAAAAGGGGTAAATAAATTCTATTTTAAAAGCCAAATAAATTAAGGTGTGTTTTAAATTGCATTGATTTGGGCACTTCAAACTTGGTTTTTCAATTTTAGCTACTAGTAAAAACTTTTTTAAAAAAGTTAAATTTAAGAAAAATATTAAATTTTTTGGGGAAATTTTTATTGAAAAAAAGTGCAGAGATCAAAAAATCCATCAATTTGGAGATTTTGATCTCCACACTTTGACTTTAGGCACTTGCTCTGTTGCTCTACTGAGTAGTACTAATCCAGGACCTTTTTCCCATCCAGCAGGCATCTAATATTGCCAATGATGGGCACAACTCCCAAAAAAACCCCTGTATTTTTCATCATGCCCATTTAGAAGAGCCATTCTGAGTAAAAAACAAGACACAGACTCTGACAATGGTAGGCTGCCAAGAACTCAAAAAGCTTATTTTGAACCATACTGATTTTATTCTTTTAAAAAGCCTGTGAAAACTGAATGCTTCATCCTCTGCCAGAGCCCTGCCTTATTATGAGGCCAGGAAGACCCAAATTCAAGCAAGAGTCCTTTCACCCTAACATATAACCATAATCACAAAATTGGTAGGGTTTAGACAATTGCATCCAAGTTCCAGATCAGATATAATATAATAACTGAGTGAGGTACTTAAACCTTGCCCACTATGTTCCCTGTTTCAAAGTGCTAATTTATGTATGTAATAAGTTCTTGAAAAATCCCAGAAAAAAACAATCACTGGGTTTTTGAATCCATCCAGAACCTATATGTTTTCAAGAGAAGCCATATGAGCTCACACATAGACAGACAAATCCATTTTGAAGCGCATGTTGGTGCCACAAACCTATTGAGTTCAGCATCTGTTAGTGGGTATTGACCAGTAATATCCTACACTATCTTTTCATGTTCCCCTTCTTCTAAAAATATCTGGCCCCTAACAAAATCTGCAAAATTGACATAAAATGTAAGTGACACATATCACATCAAAATCTTATCTTACAATCAATCCACTAGTGCTAAAAATTAGTATTTATTTCATTATGATTGCTAAATTTTACAGTATCAATACTATTGATAGCCTGAGTTGGCATGAATGCCATCATATTCCCTAGCTTTGGAGACACATCCTTGATTTTACAGGGGCCTCAGAGTAGAGCCTGTCTGAGCATGTTTTGAAGGTCATAGTTGTCATCTCATACATCAGGCATAAGGAAATTTTCAGCATGTTTGATTTTTAGACGCCCAGCAACCCTTTTTAGTACTGTAAATTCAGAACCTAAACATAAAAATGTGGGATTGTCAAATCCTTGGTCCTAATTTCAAATTGCATTTGCGGGATGGCCTTTTTTTAATTAAATTGAATTCTTGGTATTTTTATTTGAATATTTATAAATGAAGGAAACATAAACAGTTTGTAAATTTCAAGTTGAGCTGCATATTTCAAATGGACAAAGTGAATGTTGCAATTGAACCAATGAGAGTTCAGTTTTGGAATTGGGGAAAACAACAGTCCAATAGGAAAGGACAGAATAATAAGAATAAGGTATTGTTTATTGTGGGATATTGTGGTTAATCTACTAAATGGGGAAGCCACTAGGCCACAAGGGGGTAGCATAGTGGGGAGCTCCATGTAGGGTTTGGAGCCAAGGAATAACTTGTGCGGGGATCAGCGGGTCAAATTGGCAACACTCCTAATTAGGATGAAGTGCCCGCCATTTGACATTGCCATCAGATTTGTTCATAACATTAGATACGTCAAGGGGCAACTCATTGAGTGCCCCCTGTGTATCGTAAGATACATTAGCAGGCAAGGTTTGAACCTTGGTTGCAACCCCCCCTTGCCCCCTGCTTGTCACCAGACACCAGGACTGGAGTCTGCAGAAGGTCTGGGAAGGTCCGCACAAACAACTTTTGTGTGGGAATGGCACGGCAGGGGCACAAGCAATTGTGGTGAAGTTTCTTGGTGTTTCCTTGGGCATCCTCAAGTTGGTAGATGTGGTTGTTGTAGACGGCAGCTACCTTGAAGGGCCCTAGGTGATTGGGTTCTAATTTGGCAGAATTGGGATTGAGGGTGTAGACGGGGTCACCTACAGCGTACCTAGCTTCAAGGTGTTTTGTCCCCCCTGCAATTTGCTTGTGTTCAATCTCCCAGGCTTTGGCGCGCCATTGGTCTAGGGAGGGAGTTGGCACTAAGGGGGGTTTGTTGGGAACCTTGGACCGTAGTTTCCCCTGTTCAACCCCTGTCAGATTATCAGGTGTTCCAAAGGCCAGGGTGTTAGGACTAAACCCAGTGCCCCTGTTGATTCTTGCTCGCAGGATCAGTAGAGCAGTGGGAAGATGTTCAGTCCACACAGTATTAGGATGCTCTTGTGAGAGCTTGGCAATCAGTTGGGTCATTATTTTAGAGATTAGGCCATTTTCTAATGCACATGCTGCTCAAGTCGCAGCATAACACAGTTCGATTTTGAAAAAGTAACTAATTACACAATTTATATTTAAAACATTAATAACTCAATGAAAAATTAATATTTTTTCACACTGTAAACTATCAAAATGAAGCTAAGAATCTTATCTTTCTATTGGTGTAAAAATTTTAATATGTATACTATGCTCAATATTAAAGCAAAAGTAATTTAAAAGAGCATAATCCAGATTTTATTATATGATTATATCTAATGATATAAAGTAGATCACTTCAAAGCTAATAAATACTCTTTTTTGAATACACAACAGATGTTTTTTATTTGACGAAATTAAAGATAAGATTGAGAGCTTTATTTTCGCATTTTATTTTATTTAAAAAGCTCAATTCTCTAGGATTTTATGATAGTTTGAAGTTAGGATGTTTTTATCACTGTTTAGATTGATTTTAAGGTTCAAGTGAGCTTCGAACCTCAAATTGAGCATTCTTTAAATGGAATTCTTTAATATTTTATCATTTAAAAATATGCAGAAGAGTTACAATTAACTGAATACATCATTTTAATTGATTTGCATTGATTACAAAGAGGATATGATGTAATAATAATGCTTAGCTGCTTCACATATATCACTTGTGCATGAAAACTGGGTATTTAATTAATTTCTGCAAACATAAATTCAAGTTCAAACTATAATAAAAGCTATCACACCATTTCTTTCAGAATGGTGTCATTTAGCTTGGTATATAAGAGCTAAAGTACCACAGAGCTTCTAATCCAAATAACCCAATTCAAAGACCACATTCTGATCATAACTACTCCATCATTAAGGCACACATCAAAGATCTGACCTAATTACAGATTCAAAATACTACCATGTCCTCAGTTAAATTTACTTCTTCCACGCTACCCTTTTTTTCCTTGGGAGCTTCAACAAAAAGAGAGAGAATTGCAATGTTAAAAAAGGCATTCCTCTTTATTGCTGGTGATGATCTTGATAATTTCATCAAGCACTTCCTTACTCAAACTGAATTTGGGAAAGCTCAGTTCCTGCCAACTATTCAAAATCAAAAAGGCAATGAGTTCATTGAAAACTTAAAGGATCTCATGAAATCTTCTCCCCAAAAACATCTCCCAGCCTTGCGATCTCTGGTTACTTCCAGTTACTCTTTAAAAGAGCTTAATGATATGGGGTTTAATATAACCAAAAGTGAGTTTGAATACTCAAGAAAAATAAATAAAAATAAAAATGTAAGCTTAAACAAAAAAAGCCAAAAAAATAATAACTATTCATTAAAAAAAGAAATAACTAAAAAAATAATTAAAAAATTGCTGGAAAATTCTTTTGAAACAAGCCAGTTTACAAAAAAAGTGCCTGAAAAAATTTATAAAGATATAGAAAAAGAGATGAGTAATTACTCAACTGAAATTAAATACTCTCTACTTAAAACAAAAAAGAAATATATGAAAATATGAAAATAAAAAATGAAATTTCAGTTTCAATTTCCACTTACTATAAATTAATCCCTAAAAATATAATAAAAAGTAAAAAACAAACTGATATGTGCAATATTTGTAATTTAAAAAATTCACTAGAAAAAAAGAAGGAAGAATGTGAAAGTAAAAACTTACCATTACCAGAATCTATAGACAATGACTTAAAGACTATTAATCAGCACCAAGACTTTTATGTTCATCAAAATTGTGAATATAAAAAAGATATTAATGAACTAGATGATGAGTCTTGTGTTGTAGTTATAGATTATAAAGAAAACTTAAAGGTTGGAGGTGGTCCAATTGAGACCAATAATTGTTTTTATTCAAAAAAACCAATCTCATTATTAGGGTTTGCATTAGTTTTTAAAGAAAACAATAAAATTAAATATGAATATCATGATTTTTTGTCTCAAATATTATCACATGATTCTTTATTTTCAGGTGAATTTCTAATAAGTCTTCTTAAATTAGATAGATTTAAAAAAATAAAAAATATAAAAGTATGGACAGATAATGGAAATCATTTTAGATCATATGAATTTTTATATTACTTATTTAAAGAGGCACCTAAATATATTAAGGGTTCCATAAAATATAACCGTTTTGTTGAATGCCATGGAAAAAGCATTGTTGATGGTCACTTTGGTGTAATATCAAAAATTTTAAAGGAAAAAGAAAATGTACTTTATATTAACAACATTAATGATCTAAAAAATATTTGTGAGAAAGAAGAAGGAAGAAAAGAATTATACAATTCATCTTTAACTGGTTCAATTGTTTCCCAAAAAGCATTTTTTTATATTTATGAAAGGAAATTTAGGCCTATAAAAAGAGAGCTTGAAGTTAAAAATCTGCGCATTAATCTTTCATATTTGATGAAAGATGGGAATTTATATACTTCACCTTTAACATTTGAAAGCTTCTCAGAATATTCTGAGATATTTTATCATTTGAAATCACGTGATGATACCAGAGAAACAAAAATATCAGAAGATGCTAGTAGTGTATTGGGGCAAGTTCATGAAGTAGGGCAGCTTACTAGAGGGTGTATTTTAAATAGAGTTATCAGTCTTTCAAAAACAACAACCTTTTTTTCTGAAACAAACTAAGAATATTTATGATGAGCCAAAGATAGGGTAATAGCATTTATAGCTTTGGGGCTGCTATTACTCTCCCATGCAACTCATCATAAATATTTTTGGTTTGTAGTAGCACTTAAGATATTTTCAGTAGTACTATAAGTTGCAATTTTCAATTATAAAATCAATGAATTATTTTTTAAAAAATCACCCAAGCCCAAGATCAATTAAATATTTGGGATTGATTGTATTTTACTCTTTCTGAATAATTTGAATATGAATAATGTGATTAAGTTATAAAATAACCAATCTGGCGCCTAGGCATAACAAGAAAAATAATGTCCCAGTTGAACCAGGGAGCTGTTTAACCGTTCCACGCGCCCATTGGCTTGCGGATGGTAGGGGGTTGTGACTATATGTTGGAGTGCGTTCTTGACGCAGTATGCCTTCACAATGTGTCCAACAAGTTCCGGCCCGCCATTGGTGATAAGACGCTTGGGTTGCCCAAAGCAGGCCACAATCTCCTTGCCAATAAAGCGGGTAACAGTGGTGGCAGTGTGGTTGGTTATGGCCCAGGCCACTGGCCAACGCGTGAAGTAGTTGATAGCGGTAATAATATACTTCTTACCCAGTCTGTCTTTGGGAAGGGGTCCCACAATGTCAAGGGCCCACTGTTTGAAGGGTTCCATAGCCTTGATGGGTAGGAAAGACTTAGGAGGTGCAGGTTTGGACGTATTCTTTTCACACAACACACACGTCTCAAGGAGGTCCAAGATGTCTTGGTGCATGCGCGGCCACCAAACCTTACATTTCATGATCTTGAAGAGGTTACACCCTCTGATGTGACCCAAGGTTTGGTGGTAGTGCAAGATGGTGTCTCCTTGTTGTGTGGTGGGAATATAAGGCGTCTACTCTCCTGTCTCTGCCTGGCGGCAGACGTTCCCAGCATTAATGGTGAACTGAATTTTGTTATCTTTCAGCTTGGAGATGGTGATCAAGTTAAGGCCTTTGTAGCGGGTTGCCTCAGGGCGCAGATAGAGCATGGGCCAGTTGGGGTCCAGACCGTTGTCCACAGTGATGGACACTACATAGAGCCGTGAAAGAGCGTCAGCTGTGAGGAGTTCTTTTCCAGGCTTATATTTGATGCGTAATTGATAGGGGGACAGACGTTCAATCCATCTTGCTTGGCAGTGTGTCAGATGGGACTGCGTGTTGAAATACTGGAGTGATTTATGTTCCGTCAGAATGTGGGGTGGAAAGGTCGCACCTTCCAAGTAACAACACCACTTCTCCACACAGTGTACAATAGCTGCCAGCTCTTTATCATGGATAATATACATTGTTCCAAATCAGTGAGCTTCCTAGATTCATATGCTACGGGGAGGAAGACGCCATTGTCAGTTTCTACCCTTAGCACACCCCCTATGGCCCTGTCAGAGGCGTCAGTCTTGAGTTTGTACTGTTGGTTTTGGTTGAGGAACTGCAGTACTGGTGCTGCTGTGAGCCTTTGCTTCAACGTCTCAAAGGCCTGATCTCTGGCGGGGTCTAATGGAAGCGCTGTTTGGTATTGAGGAGCTCAGTGAGGGGTGCAATTAGTTCTCCGCAATTGGGGATGAACTTGCATACATAGGCAACCATGCCTAAGAATTTTTGCACTTGGCCCACATCAGTGGGGGGCAGCATGCTAGTGATTGCCTTGATTTTGGCAGGGTCAGGCCGTATCTCTTGGGCAGAGATGGTGTGCCCAAGGAATAACAACTCCAACTTGAGAAACTCACATTTGGAGGGTTTAGCTTTTAGCTGGTTTTCCCGAAGGGTGTTGAGGACAGCACGGAGGTGTTGGAGGTGTGTGGTTTGATCTTGACTGAAGACAATAATGTCGTCAAGGTACACAACCACACACTTTCCAATCAGTTCCTCAAAGGCTTTGTTCATCAACATGGCAAAGGTGGAGGGAGCGTTGGTCATTCTGAAGTTCATGACACAACACTCAAACAACCTGTAGCGTGTGTAGAAGGCAGTTTTTGCCTCATCCCCTGGTGCAATGCGGACCTGGTTGTACCCTGCAGTGAGATTGATCTTACTGAAGACCTTTGCGCCTGCAAGTGTATCAAAAAGGTCGTCAATCAGCGGCAGGGGGTATTTATTTTTAACTATCACCTCATTTAGGGCGCAGTAGTCTGTGACCAGGCAAAGAGACTCATCCTTCTTAGCTACAAAGAAGACAGCCACCCTGTATGGAGAGAGCAAGGGGCAAGTGAATTCCTTATCAAGCGCGTCCACAAGGTGCTGGCAGAGGGTTTCATCTTCCTTTGGTGTGAGACAGTATAATGGTTGTGCTTTAGGTAACAATCCTTGAAGTTGTACAGTGTGCTGGATCTCCCGGGGTGGAGGTAGTTGTTTGAGTGTTTCACTGAATACGTCCTTGTACTCCTCAAGGAGTGCAGCTAGCGCTGGTGGTGTTGATGTTGACAAGGGAGGGACTGCAGATGATTCTGCACAGATAACTTTGACTGAACATTGGTTAAAGTCTAGTTTCACCCCCCTTGAAGTTGTATGAGCCTGCTTCTGTCATTCTGACAAACACAGTGTCATGTAGTAGTTTGTTTATTTCCATGGGGTAAATCTGAAAACCCACCCCATTTCTATTGAGGGTGATGACAGATGTATCCCAGTTGATGTAAGGGCAGTTATGACAGAGCCAGTTGAGGCCAGCAATTACATTGTGGCTGAGGCCTGCCATGATTGGCCCAGAGAGCTTAACCTGGACGTTCCCCATTCTTACAGAGAAGGGTACCGTCTTGTGGGTGATGGCAATTCTGCGGGAATCAGCTACACGTACTGCTTTGAATCTGCTGGGTATCCGGTCTAACTGTTGGGAGTCAGCAAACACTTGATCTACCATGGTGTGATTGGCCCTGGTATCTACCAGTAGCTTGTGGGTGTTTCCACAGAAACAGAAGGGATAGGACAAGCGTGTTACTTTATTTGCGGAATGAGCAACTTGCAACACGGGGTTGTTGCTATGGACCTGAAAGACGTCTAGGGTTTTGACCTCGTGAAGATTGTAGTCACGGGAGTTCTTTGCAAGCAAGGGCTGAGAGGGCGGGTCAGTCAGGGTTGTAAGGCCTCTTGTTGTTACAACCCCCAGGCTTTTCCCTGGTCCTCAATTAGCACTATCTGGAGCTCCCCCTTGCGGGGGCGTTTAGCTGCACCTTCTTGCTGTCGAGGTTTGCAAAGGCCCACTTGACCTTGGCCACTGTTAGATGAAGGACATGGTTGGGGTGGAGTATTTTTGGTGCGGCAGAAGCCCATTGAAGCCTGGTTACTGGCCTTCACAATGGCTTTGTAACAGTTGTCAATAGAGGTGCAGCAGCCAACAGGAACCCACTTGCAGATATGGGGTTTTAACCCATTGACAATGAGAGTGAGCAACATGGCATTCCCATTGGTCACTGCTTTGGGGGCGGCAGCAAGGGCTTATTGCCACACGGCGAGATACTCAGGGATGGAACCTGTCTGTTTGATGGCTAGGAGGGGAGCCCCCAAGATAATGGGGAGAAGGTTTTGCTATATCAGGACTTGACAGCATATCAAAATGTTGCCCAGGTGACGTCAAACTCCTGGCTGGCCCAGTTGATGAACCACAAGGCGGCGGGCCCTGTAAGGCAGCCAGATGCAGTGGCAACCCACATGGACTCGGGAACCTGACAGATACAGAGGCGCGTTTCAGTGGACTGGAGCCAACTGACAATGTCAGCTCCTTTGACACCGCCAGTGAAGGACTCTAGTTGGAGGTTGAGCATATGTTGCGACAGATCTGACTGTGGCAGGGTGACGCTAGCGTCACGCTGCCCAAGGCAGAGCCGGTTGTATACACTGGTAAGAACTAACTGATCTTGATAGATGACATATCCTTTGGGAATGTCCCCCTTGGGGGTTGGAAGGAACATCTCTTGTTGTGGAGTAGCCATGCGGCCCATACTCTGTCCTTTCTTGGGGGGAATTTTGTTTTGGAGATAGGTCAGAACCTACCTGTGCTACCACTGTTGCAACTGAACCAATGAGAGTTCAGTTTTGGAATTGGGGAAGACAACAGTCCAATAGGAAAGGACAGGATAATAAGAATAAGGTATTGTTTATTGTGGGGTATTGTGGTTAATATACTAAATGGGGAAGCCACTAGGCCACAAGGGGATGGCATAGTGGGGAGTTCCATGTAGGGTTTGGAGGCAAGGAATAACTTGTGCGGGGATCAGCGGGTCAAATTGGCAACACTCCTAATTAGGATGAAGTGCCTGTCATTTGACATTGCCATCAGATTCATTAATAACGTTAGATACGTCAAGGGGCAACTCATTGAGCGCCCCCTGTGTATTGTAAGATACATTAGCAGGCAAGGTTTGAACCTCGGTTGCAACATGAATTAACTGGAATTAGATTTGAAGTGTTTAAATCCATCAACTATTTTCATTAAGTTTACTATGCTTATTGGAATTGCAGGATTGTCAAATCCATGAACCAAATTTCAAATTATTTTTGAATGTCACTAGTAAACTTAAATAATAATTGCAGGAACTGGAATCAACTTTGAATACACATTGAGCACACTAGGAAGCACTGACCCATATTAAGAAGCACCACTATGACTAAAATTAAATGAAAAATTCAATCTCAATAACCATATTTAGATGTATCTAAACTAAAATGTAAAATTGTCTAAACCCAGAAATGATAAAATATTCTACACTTCAAAACACTAATATAGAAATTCTGTTACTATTCAAGGCTAAATAAAGAGAAAACAACTACCAAAACTAAACTAAAAATCTAAAAGAAACATATATTTAATCTAAAATATATTTTTTATTTTATTTTTATGGACATACAATCACATTCTCAACCAGCTCCTGCACCATCCTGCGGGACATCCTGTCCACAAGGGCACCCCAGAGGGTCCAAGAATAGACCCTCAATACAACTCAAGGGGAGTAATTCCAAAACACAGGCCTCCCAAGGCGTCAGCACCAGTTAACCACCTCCTGTGTCACAAGCCAGAACAATCAGCTTGAATCACAGACAGAAGCCACTCTAAAGTCCTGGTACCAAAGTATCCCATACCAAGGTCATTGGAAATAGTGAGGTTACATACATCTCCACCATGTACCCAGTTGAAATTGTCCCCACACTCTGGATCACAGAGTTGCCACTGCATGCCCCTGCGTTTTTGATACATTATATGAGCCATTGGCTACCACCAAAGATCAATCTGTGCATGTAATGTATTCTATCATTGACGGCGCCACTGCAAGCAAGAGTGATCCCACCTTCTACATACAGGTCCCTGTCTGTGTTGAACCTGATAGCTTGGATGCTGTGGTACCCACCAAGGGCTGGTATCAGTTGACAAATAGTGAGTGTGAAGCTCTCCTCAACTGCTTGAACAGAGGAATGGCAGTTTGGGATATTGCATCCCAATTTTGTGTTACAGCCAGATATGTTAGCAACCTTAACATTAAATACAGTGACATCGGTTGAATTACCAAAAACCCAAAGGCTAAGCAGCTGCCAAACCTTCTACAGTCTGTGCACATTAATGCAATCATGCAGTGTGTATCCAAGGATTGCCACCTGGACTCACTTGCTGTTCAATCAATGCTGGCCACAGAGTTTGGGCTTTATGTTTCCAAAGCCCTTGTATACAAAACAATGGTTAATTTGGGCTTCTCCTGGAAAGTATTAGGTATTTCTTGGTACAACTAAAACAGTGAGAAGACCATTGAGGATTGCCGCATTTATGCCAAGACTTATATGGCTCTAAAGCAGACTGGCAAAATACAGTTCTTCTATATAGATGAATAATCTTTTTCTCCCTTGCTCAGGTCTAGGCATGGGTGGGTCAAGAAGGAGTCCAAGGATAGTGTAGCACATTGTGCAGCTTTCTGTCCCCAAACATATTCCATGGTAGCACTTCTTGGTCCTCGCAGTTTAGATCAATACCAGATGATTAAGGGTTCCCACAACAGCAGGACATTTCTTGATTTTCTCCAAACTGTCAAGAAGTACCTTCAGATTAATTATAGTGGAACAACCAAATTTGTTGTACTTGATGATGTTAGGCTCCAAAAATTGGATCTGGTTGTTTCCAAGTTCCCCCATTGATAAAAACAACCACACCTCCAGCCACCAGCTTGCTGATTGTCCAATGAGACTTCTCTTCCTCCTGCCATATTCTCCATTTCTGAACCAATTGAGGAGGTGTTTGGTTGGATCAAGAATAAGGTGAGAAAGTCCTCCCTCAGGACACCAAATATCTCTTCAACATTTTTGAGGTTGGTCAATTTGCAATCCCACCTGATGTGGTGGCGGCTTTGTACAAGCACTCTGAATTCTTCCTTCCCAAAGCCCTTGCCTCCAAGCCAATCAGATCAATAGGTGCCCTGGGTTTTATTTCTTTTTATTTTTATTTATTTTGTTTTTATTAGGACTTGAAAAAATTATTTATATATAATGACTTGATGTTGACATTATTATAGACATATGAGAATTTGTGCAAAAGTTAAATAAAATTAATTATATTAGATATAAGGACACATTTAAATCTAATGCACCAAATATTGTATTGAATGTAGAGCTAACAAATAAATAAATTAAATAATATAGAAATATATTGATTTTATTTAAACAATTATGAAACCTTTTTAGCTCAATGGCTGTGATTTTTTTAAAGCCACAAATTGGACCTTGTGATTCATCACATGATTCTTTTGAGTCAGTGCCACTATAACCACATGTCACAGAAACCAATAATTTTCATGTATATCTTACTAATTATTACTTATGACGCAGGTTAAGCAGAGTGAATCTATTTATCAAATCATATTTAAAAAGGAAAATTAATTCAATTTATAAACAATCAATTGTTTAAAACATAAGTGGAGCGGACAGTTTGAGGTGGGTAAATATAGCTTATCATGGTTACATACTATTATATGAACCCGTTTTTGACAATTGACTAAATAGACATGTTCACAACACAAATTTTAATATTAAGTGTGTTTAATTTATTAAAACTACTGCATTATAATATACTGCCTAATTATATATTACTATTATAATACAAAAAAATTAAAATATAAAGAAGTTTTATTATGCAAATGCAAAAAAGCAAGTGAGCTATTTGGGGGAATTATACCCCAAATGTTGTCTTCTGAAAAAGTCACTAATTGAGACCACATACTCTTCTGTATGTGGTGGATTATTTGAGAGCCAATTGCAAGTGGGGTGGCGCTCATCACCCCAGTTGTGGCCAAGTGCTTTATAAAAGGCAAAATAGTGAGGGAATCAACAAGCAATTGTTTTTCAGGAGGTAGGTCATATTCATACATTGATGCTAAAGCAAAACTATTGTAAAGAACGTGCTCAACAGTCTTATAGCCCTGTGGAGTCTTTTTTCTTCTCCAGAGCTAAGTGGCAAATTTCCATCTGTTGAGGGATGTCTTCCTGTTTCTTGATGTTTGTTTTCATGATGCAGTGCAGTAGGATCCCCAGGTACACCACAATATGTGGGCATTGCAAAGTGTATAACTCAGAAAATAGGCAAAAAAGATATTTTGCTACTAATCTGTTGATGTATGATGTGTTAGAAAAGTTGAAAAATGTTTCCTGAGGAGCCCCAGTGGTGTCCACCCCTATTTTTCACCAAAAGAAATTATTAAAGGCTTCATTTTGTTCACAAGGTTTGCATACCCATCTTTATTTGATTATGATTTGATGAATTCATTGAATATTGCTGATTTGAGATATTCATTTCCTATTTGAAATTCAACCTTCTTAATATTTGATTTGTATGCATTAATATTTGAAAACAGAAATCTTTTAATGCCTTCATACATATATTTATCAAAATTCATTTTAAAATTCATTGGTATTTCACTCATTTGATTAAAATTGATATTTGCTCCTATTCCATATGCTTCCCTAATCCAAGTTGAACTTCCTCCAGGTGCCTGGTATTCCCTGTTCATTGCTTCCTTCTTTGAGAATTCATTATTATTCATTTGAATTATTCTTTGTATTTCCGCAGGGTTCCTTTGAATGACTGGGGCTACCAATGATTGGTAACCCCCATACACACCCCTTGGTGTGTATGCTGTCACTTTGACAGCTTCTCCCCATTTCTTGTTGTCACTAAAGTAATATGTAAGTAAAAAACAAATGAACTTACTAATTCTTTCCCCTGTGGCCCCTCAGTCACAGGCGCCACTTTGGCAAATTTCATGAGTGTTGGTTACTCTTCATTTGTTTTCTTAGGTCTTATCTTCCTGAGATTTCTTGCAACTTCTGCTTCCTCTTTATTTCCTTTGTTTGGTAAACTTTCATTCACTCTTGAAGCGCTTCTGCTTCTTGAGTGTTCTTCATTTCCTTTGTTTTCTTCTGTTTCCATTTAAACATTTTCATTTCCTTTGTTTTGATTTTATTCCTCTTCATTCTGTTTGTTTCTATTCATTTCCTTTGAAAACTCATTTCCTTCAATCAATTTGAAATTTTGAGTATTTCCCTTTGCAGACTTTAATTATTTCTTTTTGTTCCTCTTTGATAATGGTTCCCACATTATTCTTTGCAGTTTTGTTTTTCTGGACCAAAGCCCTTATTTGTTTTCCCAGCTGATTCACTACTATTTTCCTGATATTATGTTCAAGTTCAACAACCTGTAGAAGAGCTGACTACAATTTGTTGACAAGGTTATAGATAGTAGACATATTGTTTGGATTACATCAAAAAACTGGTTTTTATAGTACTACCATCAATGCATGATCATTAAATTATAAATAATAGTAAATTTTATTGACAATTATTGCAAATAATACAAATAACATGCAATTATAAAAAATAGCATAACACACTGAAAAATACACCAGGATTGCACTAAACTAGCCATCTGAATTAGAAATTGTAGATTATATTTTTCCAGTATGTAACTTTTTTATTTGAAACTAGTATTTTATTGATATCTTATATTGAATTGTGAATGTTTTATTGAATGTTAACTATACTAGGTTGTATTGCCAGCAATCTCAATTCAAATTTAAGTGCATAACTCAATGCATTTTATTATACAAGATGCATTGGGTTATTCACATAATGTCTACATATCAAGAGTTAACGTCTAGTTGTATATAGTAATGTAATATTTACATTTGTTGATCTTTACTTTATTATTGATAATGATAAAATTATTATGCAGCTAATTATATGTTACTGCATCAAATGTATACCATTTTATTAACTATAGGGAATGTCAATAATATAAAAAATATTATTAATTATATATTGGAAGAAATAATATCAATCTTAATAATTTTTCACAAAGAAAGTTTTTATTTTACTTTCCAAAGGACAAGTATTGGAATGAATAGGCTTGTATTGTGTTGTCATCTGCGCCTGTAAAAGGGACAGCATCAGAGGTAGTGGAGAGGAAATGGGTGGTGGTTTGGGAGTCAGGGTTGGAAGGCGGATGGCTTGGTCTTGATGGGGGAGTTGGGAGGCTTGGTTTGTTGACTGGGAAGAGGCAGAAAGACTTGATTGCTTCAATTGTTTGAATTCTTCTTCTGTCACATATGCAGGCTTGGTGAAACAAATGGATTGGCGTGGGGAGAGGCAGGAGTTCTTTCTGGACTTATCACTATCACTTGCATAGAATATGACAAGATCTGATAAGTCCTGGACAAATATGGAAGGGAAAAGCTCATACCTTTTCTCAATTTGGGTGCATAGTTCATTGTAGGTGACAGGCTTTAAGCGCCTGAGAGCTGAACTAAAATTCTAAAGACATACATCTGCAAGATTCATGTCAGTGTGGTTGGCGGGATAGGACTAACAGGTATGCCCTGCAGCCCTAATTCCCTAGGTTGCCCATTCCCACTGTTCCATCTCAGCACTCTTTACAACTGTGTACATGGCTTATTGGGTAGCCCACTCCTCCAGCATTTCCTTGAGCTCTGTCTGGTAGGCATAACCATATGCGGTGTGTGGTGCTCAAGGGTTGTAGGGATAGCTTGAGAGTAGCTGAGCAACTGGAAACACAACAGGACTAAATTATTCTTACTCAACAGAACCTCTATTTTTGGGCTCTACAAGTATGCTAAGATTTGTAAGTCAATTGTTGTGTTGGTGATAATTCTTGTTTATTGGGGACCTCTTGGGGGTCTTTTATACTTGGAGGAGAGAAGGGAAAGAAAGGGTGAGTCATGCTGACTAGGGCCTAGACTGTCAGGCAATGAGCTTATTCTTGGAGGGCTGAAACATACTGGGGAATATTCAGAAAGAAATGGGTTGGATTGGGCAAGAAATGAACATTTGGGCATGTAATCTGTAGTCAGGTGGTTGCAGCACATAGTAAGGCAATCTCTGGGGAATAGAGTGTAGAATAGGGTTTCAGACTACTCTCTCTTTGGGTCCCTGTTTTGGTAAAAAGAGGTACAGAAGAGCAGTATACTGATTTACATAGTGGGCACGAGCATTGAGTTGTTAATTGATGCATCTGCGGCTAGCTGCAGATGCATTGATGGGTCGTTAATTGCCATATGATAAACCACTTTCAATGGGTCACCAATTGATACATCTGCGGCTAGCTGCAGATGCTCTAATTGGTCACTAATTGCCATATGAAAACCCATTCCAATGGGTTGCTCTCCGACGCATCTGCGGCTAGCTGCAGGTGCGTCAATTAGTCTATAATTGGATACAACACTTTGTAATTTGGATGGTTACCTTCCAATGGTAATAACAAAAAAGGGCAGCAGTTCCCCTTATACTTTTCTAAATAAGGATTCAGTCCCACTATGGCAACATTGGGGAGTGGCACCCTGAACCACATACCCCCAGATCAGGATGGGGCTCCATCCAAAAAGGAAATTTGAGGCCCTCATAATGGTAAGTGGACACACCTGAAACCAATTTAAAACAGCCAATCAATCATCAAGTGGCCTAATGATAATTGATGAATAGACTTAGAGGGGTGAGTCATGATGAATCACCCAATGATTATCAAGCCAAATTAATTGGGTAAAATCAAGTATAAATAGAGGCGTCCTGAATGATTTGACTTAGTTAAAAATGTCATTATCTTCTGCCACCTGCTGTGTCCACAAATTATCTGCCTCCTTACAGGCCGCATTAACCGCTCTTTGTCAAGCAAAGCTTGAGGCCCTATGAACAGGGGGTGGGCTCCTCAGTGGAACAGAAAGAGCACATCTTAGAGGACCTCCCAGAGGAGGACTGCAAAATTATATGGGCCCCTTTAACGTCTGTAGCCTTTGCCATTGCGCCCAGTTGGGTGCACGCTGCTAAGGGCGCCAATACCTCCAACTGGACAAGGAGGATGACAATTTCAAAGCTACCCAGTCCAACATGCCCAAGCTTTCTGAGGCTCAAGAGGGATCAAGTTTGCAACCTGACCCTAAAGATTGCAGCCACCCAAGTTGCCCTGCTTCCCCGGCTACTCAGCGCCAACGTTTTTGTGACCTGGCCCACAGGGCGGAGGTGACCTTGCCAACCAGCGGCAAACAGGCCTTACAGGAGGTGATGGCCCAGGCTGCTGCAACGCAGATGCCGTGCAAGCAGCTTCTGAGGCTCTTGTCAACAAGCAGCAGCGCGTAGCTCTGATGGCAGCAGGTTGTTTGGGTACAGATAATCCCATTGAGGACACCCTGGTCCCTTGGGTGGCCATCAAAGAGACCTTTGCCAATATGGGGCTGGATAATGTGACTATTACCCACCATGAGCCCAATTTCTCCAAGCGAGTACTTGGTCCCTACAGCCAGATGGCTATTAACGCAATCCAGCTGGACAAACAGTCTGAAAACAATTACTGGGAGGTTAGGGCCGCCCTTCAGGTCAAGCCCATGGCGCAGATCCTGGAGCTAGTTCAGAATGAGGATTTGGTGTGGTTCTGGAACTCCTCAGTAAATGCTTACGCATATGTGCCTCCAGTAGGATGCCTTCCTTCCTTGTCAACCCTTATCAACATTGCACAGCTTGGGCTGGGATGTCAGGTGGTCAGGCCCGTTACTGCCTGGGTAGGTCTCTTGGTGGAGAACTCCATGGCTATTGACACCTGTCATGCCCTTTTGTTCACCTTAACCAAATTTTCCCAACTGATTGCAACTTGTCCTTGCAAGATGGCGGACGTCACCTTTGCCCAAAACGCCCTGATCTCGGCGGTAGAGACTTGGGGTGTTGAGCAGGACGTTTGCCCCATTCTTTTGTACCATGGGTTTGATGGGGCCTCTCAGAGCCGGCAATACCACCTGTTTGCCTACCAGGTTGGGGAGTTGGACCCTAACTTGTACCACCAGCGGTTGCAAGCCCTCATCACTCTGGGCCTGTCCTTCAACCTGTCAAATTGCGCCAACCTGTCACACAAGAAGGTGTCCACTGCCATTGACAGCATACAAGCCCAGCTGTCTAAGGGTTGCCGTGCCAAGGGATTCAAGTTGTATGAATACATTATTCAAGACGCGCTCATCCTAGCCGCCATCTACGCCAGCCACCATCCTCCCAAGAAGTGCTGCATGTACAGTTGAATGCTGCAGGCTCCAATCAGCAACCAAGTAGCTGCTTACAATGATGATTGTATGTTCCCTTTCTTTGTGGCCGCCAAGGTCACTAATCACTATATGGGGTTCATGACCCCTCACCTGATTCAAGAATAAACCCTTTTGCTTCTTCCATATTTATCTTTTATCATTATATATATATATTTTCTTCTGGGATAAATCCCTTTTTTATTTATGCAGACTATACCAACAATTGGTCTCTTCAGCCTGATCCTATGAAGGGGTAGTAGGATACCTTGCTTCATCAATTTTCTATATTCCTATGTAATGTTTCCTCTGCTGCCCTATATAGAAGAGATACTAGCAAGGCCGGCAGGGGTTATGTAAAGCTGTATGGCTTTACTGAGAATTGCCCATGTAGGCAGAAGTTGGCAAGGGGCAAGGAAACTCCTTGTCAACCACAGGGACTGCTTTCATGAGCTTGGCATGTACTCTCTGATAAGTTTGACCAGAGCCAATGTGTTGAACCGTATATGCATCGAAGCTACTCTTCTCAATTACCACAAATGGTCCTGAGAATATTAGGATGTGCTTGTGGGGATGTCCAGAAGTCCAAGCCCTGGAGACAAGTACATGTTGGCCAATCTCAAAAGAAGCCAGCTTGGGATAATGCTTTATGTCACGGGCAAACGCAGCACACTGATTTGTCCTCATAGTGTTATATGCTTCATGATGCAGAGTTATTAGCCCTTTGGTGAGGGCTCTCAGGTGGTCATTGGGGGATTTACCTGGATCCAATTGATAAGTTGCTAGGAGCCCAGGTAGGGAGGGTTGTTGCCCATAAACCATCTGGAAGGGGGAACACCTAGTAGCGGTATGATTAGTTACTTGGTATGCCATAAGTGCCAAAGGGACTAAAGTATCCCAAGAAAAGCCTGAATCTAAAATGAGCTTTTTGAGGATAGTCTTAAGGGTGCCGTTGACTTGTTCAACAGAGCCATTTGTCTCTGGGTGATATGGAGTAGATTTTGCATCCTTAATTCCCATGACCTCATTTAATTCAGACATAAGTTTGCTGGTGAAGTTGGTTCCATTATCCGTCAAAATGGTGTGTGGACAGCCATGATTAGAAATGATGTGTGATAGAACAAATTGGGCAGTGTGCTTGGCCATAGGGGCAGGAATAGCCTTGGCTTTGACCCATTTGCTGAAATGATCAATGGCTACAATAAGATATCTATTCCCACAACTAGTCTTATTTGGGCCTACTGGTCCTACCACATCAATGCTAATTGTGTGAAACACGTAGGTAGGGGGATGCAGTCTTTAGCTAGTGGCCTTGAGTAGGGGGCAATACTTGGAGCAAGTCATGCAACTTTGACAATATTCTAATACATCAGTGTACATACCTTCCCAATAGCAATGTGATGCAAGTGTTGCCATCATGTGTTTTTTGCCTGCATGCCCGGTGGCTAGGTTATGAAATTGTTGTAATATAGCTAGCTGCCAAGAGGGGTAAATGTATGGCAGTTGATGCCCCTTGACTTCCTTATATAGACAGCCGTCTCTAATTGTGGTGTAATAAGCAAGTTTGGCTAGGGTTTTCTGCGCCTCAGGAGGGATACTATCCCATTTGGAGGGAAAAGAAATGAGATCAAACAGGGCGTCTCCTTCAGGGGCGAGGGCTGCTACTAGTGGAAGTCTAGATAATCCATCAGTGTTGGCGTGCTTGGATCCAGGGCGGTGTAAAAGTTTGTAGTCATATGCCTGCAATCTCACTGCCCAGCAAGCCAATCTCCCTTCAGGGTCCTTTAGGTTAGCTAGCCACTTCAGGGAGAAATGATCAGTCACCACCTTGAAGTGGGACCCATACAGGTAGGGGCGGCATTCTTTGATACTTTATAAGACTTCTAGGCACTCCTGTTCAGTTACTGAGTAGTTTTGTTCATGGACATTCAGGGTTCTAGAGAAATATCCAACAGGGTTATTGTGGCTTTCATCATCCAATTGGGCGAGGACCACTCCTACGGCTACTAGGCTGGCATCTGTGTACAGAATGAACTCTTTAGAGAAGTTGGGATATGCCAGAACTGGGGATTCTACTAAGGCCTGCTTGAGCGCCTCAAACCCAATTTGGCAATCATGATCCCATAAAAATTCTGCATCCTTTTTTAGGAGGCAAAAAAGGGTTGGTCCAGATTGGCAAATGCTTCTATAAAACGGCAATAGTAACCAACCATACCAAGGAAGCATTGTAGGTCCTTGACAGTGGTGGGGGCAGCAAGTTTAGAGATAGCTGTTACCTTGGCTGGGATAGGAGCAATGCCTTTCTTATTGATGACATGGCCTAGGAACTCAAGGTTTTCCTTAAAGAATTGACACTTCTTTGGCTTGAGTTTCATCCCTATCTTGTCTAGCCTGATGAAGACCTGCTCTAAGTCTCTAAGATGATCCTCAAAGCTTTTTGAGTACATGTTGATATCATCCAAATATACGAGGACACAGATGGACTTTAGGTCGCAGAAGGTGGTGTCCATAAGGCTTTGAAAGGTGGACGGGGCGTTGGCTAGTCCTTGCGGTATTTGGTTTGGTTGGTACAGACCATCTGCAGTCACAATGGCACATTTCTCCTGGTCTTCAACTTCCATAGGTATCTGCCAGTAGCCTGCTACAAGATCCATGGCTGAGAAGAACTGCACGCCTCCCAGCTTGTCCAGGGTGTCATCAATCCGAGGTAAGGGATACCTATCTTTCTTGGAGATGGCGTTCAACTTCCTGTAGTCAATTACCACTCAATTGGTTCCATCTTTCTTTTTTATCAGGAGCAAAGGAGCTGGCCCAGGGACTATTAGATGGTACTAAGAGACCTCCTTCCAATAATTTGTCAACTTCCTATTGGATTATCTAATTAGCCACAGGGGATCAATGGTACGCAGTCTGGAATAGGGGCTGTGCTTCCCCTGTGTTGACTTTATGGAAGCAGTTGTTGGCACAACCCAGCTCAGCGTCAGAGTTGGCAAAAAGGTGCTCATACTTCTTGATGAGCTCCAGAAACTGTTCCTTCTGTGGCAAGTCTATGTCCCCAATTTGTTTGTCTTGTAGGATGGGTGCTATTAGGTCATGACCAGGGTTTGGTAATCCTAGCTCATACAGCAATCCAATGGAATAGGCAGAGGAAATAGATTTATTTGAAGCAATTTTTAGGAAGGCTACCCCAGAGTTGTGACTGATTTATAGAGTAGATGAGTGAGGGTTGGCCACCAGGATAGTGAGCTCATCAGTGGTCTCCCCTGGGATGAGATGGGTTGTGACTGTGGTCAGCCCAGGACGTGGAAACCATAGTGCCAATATTTCCCCATGCAACCCTTTAGGTATGCGTAGCTTGATACCTGTTCCTATGATGGCTTGGGATTTAGGAGGGATACTTACACTGTCCTTTGACCAAATCAGTATAGGGTTGTTGTAGCAAACAGTGGTTGGTAGCTTACTTATTTGAGTTGAGGTGGTTTCATAGGGGATCCCTATCATTCCAGATGGGCAGGCCAGCAGGATGCATCCTCTAGGGTTCATGCCTTCAGGAGGGACTCTAGGCCGGCCATCTGGTGTTAGGAGGGGGAATTCCTGGCCTAGGAGGTGAAACATACCAGTCTTATGATCTATGATGGTCCCAAATTGGTCTATAAAGGAGGAACCAATCAAAACATTGTAGTTCTTGGCTTCCAGGACTATGGCCGGGCAGGTGACCACAGTATCCCCAAACTTCAAAGGGACCAATGATTACGCGCCTTTGGATCTGGCAGGATTGTCTCCTGCTGTACCAAAGGTTCTACTGCACTCAACGTCTGGGGGGAAGCAAAGCCTACGGGCAAATTGGGAGGATAGGATTAAGGTTGGTGCACCGCTATCCAGGACAGCACAAATTGGTGTGCCAAATACCTCAGTTTGTACCCATGTGCTTGAACCAACCAAAAGGCCATTTCTGCCTTCTACCCGGCAGACAAGGGGGGTTCTTCTTCCAGCTCTTTGATGGCTTTCTGTAGGATGGGAAGGATGTAGACAATATCACTTAACAGAGTAGTGATCACAGTTTTTGAAAGGGCTTCAGTTATGTTGCTGATAGTGGGGTGGGTTTTCTGGAGGTTCTGAGCCTGAAGGATGTATGGCAAGGCGGAATTGACCTTCAAGGAGTTTATTTTGTGGGGGGGGGGGCACTTTCTTGTGGGTTGAGGCTTTTATGTGTATGTGATTGGCCACAGCCATTATTAATGAGTCAGGGCTAGGGGGATTGGGAGGGACCTTTTTACTAGGCGGAGACACACTGGTCCTGTGTGCTCCGCTTAGTAGTTTTTTGGCCCTTCCAAGGCACTATCCTCTTGCAATGTGTTGGGCAAGGCATGTACACTGGGTTTTGAGTCAGCAAGCTCTTCTTTCACGTCTAGTTGGCGGTGTGGGCAGTTCTGTGCAAAGTGTCCTTTCTGTCCACACTTAAAGCATTCTTGTTCTTCCATGGGTTGTCTTTCCGCATAGAGAACTCCATCATTGTCCTCTTTGTATTCCTCCACCACGTTCATTAACCGCCAGGATGGATACACAGGGCGTGGGGCCTGGCATAAGGTGTGTTGTTGGAGGGAGGTGGCTATGCAAAGCACTGCTTGGGTTGAAGTAGGTATCAGCAGCTGTGGGTGGAAGACAGCCAAATGTGGGAAGGGGCGGATTGCAGGGAGAAGAGCTGTTGCTGCTTCTCAGGGGGTCAGGAAGTTGATAGACATTAGGGTTTGAGCCTCAACCCTAAATCTTCTACCAAATTCTGAAAGCAACTCATCTTTCTTCAGAGAGATAGTCAAGAAATTGGCCTTCTTGTCCTCTGGCTGTTCAGGGGAACCATAGGTATCTTCAAGGATATTTTTAATTTCCTTGTAAGACCCCTCCCCTCCACTAAGAGAGGCAACTACGGTGGAGAAGGCAGTTTTGTCCAGGCTATTCAGCAGTTTAGCGCGGGCAACTGGCTCTGGACTATCCCTGGTCATAAGCTTAAACACTTTGAGAAAGACATGAATATTGATGGGTCCTCCTGGTTTGAACTTGGTGTTTAGCTTGGAACTGGGTCCAGAGCTTGCACGAGAGTCCCATGAAGGCAGGCCAGGGTCAAAAGAGGCTGGTCCTGGAGGTTTGTAGGGCAGTCCTGGAGGGCCAGGCAGCGGCCCTGGTGGTCCTGAGGGTTGGCCTGGTGGGGGTCCTGGTGGCCCTGATGGTCCTCCAGAGAAAGCTTTAGGATAGCCTTGAGGTGGAAGCAACGGCCCAGTGGGGGTGTACACCCCATTGGGGTAACTTGACTGGAAGGAAGACCCCTCTTGCAGATATGGTTGGGGGTTAGGTCCTGAGTACCTGGAAGAAGGAAGCCACCAAGGGTATTGCTGAGGGTGTGAGTGTCCAGGATTTGGGGGGGGGGGCAACTGCCAAAATTAACTCATTCCACAAGTTGACTTACTGAATGTCAACAATTTGTTGACATTCAGTAAGTTGACATTATTTTGGTATTTATCCGCCGGAATCAGGCATTTCCAAAACTAAGCTAATTTTTCATAGTGAATTATTAAGTCAGAATTGCAAAATCAAAAAGGAACAGACATAATGTCAACACCATTTAAACAAAGGCTTAATTTTAAGCCAAAAAACTAATATAATTTACCATGAAAATGTAAGTTTCTTTGTACTTTTACATTAAGGTTGACTACAGTAAGTAATATCTGGATGTTGACCCCAAATAAGAATCCATAAATTTCTTAATAAAATACACAATATTTTATACTACTGTTTTTATTAAATATATATTAAGATAAGCATTGAACAAAGACATATGCCAACTTTCAGAGCATTCTTTGTATTATTTAGATATTTACTGTTATTTTAAACTCACTGGATAAACTATAGCTTATTTCTGAAAGTCCACTTAAGCCAACACACATATGTTAAAACTAGAATTTATATATGTAATTATAATGTTGACTTTGTGTCAAATTGACGTGTTGCCTAAATTGCAACAAAGGAGTTTGGCTAAGCAAACAAAGTGACATAATTTAAGCAAGATTTAATAGGAGAGTTGCTATAAAAAAACGCTGACTGCCTGAATGTTGACACCTTCACTTATTTATTAGTAAAACACTGCCGCTTAACAAAAAGCACACATACAATGGTATGGTAATTCAGGCCAAAGTACCCAGGGCTGTACTTCAGACTTCCCTCTACAATCCCTATTATTTAGTTTTCATAAGTTACATATGTAAATCTTTAATTTTTTCAAATTTAAAAATAATCAATTTTGGCCTTAAAAAACCAACTCCGGAAAATATTAATCAAGCTTTATAAGTGATTTACATAGTGTTTTTCCACTTTAATGCTGACTGTCAGTATGTCGACGTCAAAATTGAAGCGTTTTTTATGCTGACAAACTAAATTAAATATTTTTGACTACTGTGACTACCAGAATGTCAACTTTTTATTTAAACATGGGTTTTTTCTATTCTTTAATAATAAATTAGCTCTAAAATTACTTTCTATACTTCTATAAACTATTTAATTAATAATAAAATTTAAAACAAGTGATTATTATTTAATTTTATTCATGTCTCACATGATTATTCTTACTTTATGCTTTCTACTCTAATTATTGTAGGACAAATCTTCCAAGAAGCCACAAAATAACCCCAAGTCAACCAAGAAAGTACCCAAAGCCTCTGGGAAGGCCCAAAGTCCCTACTCCAACAAAAAACCAGCCAAAGAGCCCTCAACAAAACAGAAGACAAAGGAGAAGACCCCAGACCCTGAAAGCAAAGAGCCCTCCCCTGACCCCTCCTCTTCTCCAAGCTGGTACCAATCAGAAGGAGACGATGTTCCACTAAACAAGCAAAAAATAAAGAAGACACCCAAGAGTCCAGAACCCCAGCCAAGCCCATATGAATCAAGCTCAAAGGAATCAAGTCCCAAGGAATCAAGCTCATCCCAGTCCAGAAAGCGCAAGAATCTAGCTCCAGATAATTCCCCTCCACCGCCCAACAAATCTGCACCTCCATCCTCCTCATCAAGTATCAATAAAGAAGATCCTGATGATTACCTGTCTGATTATCATCAAGCACCAATTGGCCCATGGGATCCCCTAAAGGTTCACAATATATGTAACGTCAAAGGAGAGTTTAAGCTCCCAAAGAAGTTCCCTCGGTTTTTCCCTCTAATGTCTGTCAAAGGAGGTGCAAGTTTAGTCTGTGATGGCTATGTTTTCAATTGCAACAATCAGAAGAGAGCAGGAAGAAGCAAGCATTATGTATGTGAAGATAGAAGCTGTGCTGCCAGAATCAATACAGAAGGATGGGATAAAGTCACTAGTGAAAAAGGAGAGCACACATGTAATACTCCAATAAATCTTATTGAAAAGCTTCTAAAGTGGTACCTCTACCAAATGGTCCCAGTCTCCAAAGATGTCAAGGCTTCTGATCTGGCAGTTAAGGCCACCACACACCTAATTAATGAGAACCTGAAGCTCATCCCTGACTGCAACCAGTTAGTGAAGTACATATGTGACAAACGCCGTGACCTAGTCCCCCATAAGAAATCAGCCATGGTTCAAGGAGAGTTAGTCTTGGCAGAGGAGTTAAAGATGTTCAATGGTGATGAGGTATTCATTTTACATGATGATGGTCCTACAGCAGAGGCAAGAATTATATGCTATGCTACACAACAGAACCTGGAGCAGTTGAGGGATTCTGAGACCTGGTTATGTGATGGTACCTTTGCAGTATGCCCCTGCCTTTTTTTACCAACTATGGGTTGTACATTCCCTCATTGAAGGCAAGGTGCTCCCATTTTCCTACTTTCTGCTTCCTGGGGCAACAGAAGAGATCTACACAAGTGCCTTTAAAATCCTTCAGGAGGGCATCAAAGCCCTACCCAGTAATAGAAAGAGTCCCCCTGGCCATAACACTAGAGCCAATCCAGATGATGATGAAAAGGATGAAGCCACCCTTGCTGCAGAAAAAGAAGCTCAAGATAAAGCACTTGGCCCCTCAACTATAATCATGGACTATGAAACTGCCCATTATAACGCTTTTGTAAATACCTTTGATGGAGAGGTACAGGGGTGTTTTTCCCATTATTGACAGGCAGTCAACAGGCAACTAAAGGGTCTATCTGAGCTCAGCAAGCTCCACCATCTAGATACATCAGTAAAGTGCAAGTTCTTAATTCAGAAGTTTGTAGCACTAGCCTTTGTAAAGCCAGATCATGCTGGACAAGCCTTTGAGCTCCTATGCCAGGATCCATATGCCAAGAAACATGATGGTGCCTTCTACCCTTTCATTGAATATTATGAACCATAGTGGATTGGAAGTAAGGTCACTAAGCGCCAGAGCAAGCCCAGAGCCAAAGCCAACTGGAACTGCTACCAGGCAGTTCTTAAGGATGAGATGAAAACAACTCCATCTTTGGAGGGCTGGCATAAGCATATCAAGTCCTCCTTTGGAATCAAGCCCAGATACAACACCTTCTACAAGCATCTCAAAGTCCAACAGGGGAAGACTGCTGCATCCATCAGAGATATTGAGAACCGCCCATCCAAGAAGAAGAGAGCCACCAAAGAGAAACAGTATCAAGAGAAGATCAAGGACGTTGTCAAGGCCAAATATAAGCTTTCAGAGATTGGGGAATACATCAAGAAGATTGCCACAGTTCTTAATGACAACCAGGTTATTACAGTCTAGCTTTTCATTAAATTTATTGAGTATTGACTAATTTTTTATATAGTTCTTATATATTAAGTATAATATTTTTAAATAAATAGTTATTCTAAATAAATCATTAATCTTATGATACTGCTTTTATAAAATCATTGGTTTTTTATTGATAGTTTGATGCTTTAGACTGTATTACATGGCCTATATTGGTATTTTACTAGTAAATTATATGTTTTTGTAGTTTTCAATATAGAAAAAACTTTATATTACTGTTTCTGATTGCTATATTTTGCTATAATACGTGAAATTTTATGTAGTACCTTTTTGTGTATTGAATTATTTTTGTTTTTATAAGTGGGAAAAAATTTATTATAGTAAAGATAGCTAATTTCATAGTAAAATAAAATAAAGGTGTATTTTTATGAAATTTTTTAATATTCATGTATAATTTTTTATGGACTTTTTAAAATCTATGTTGTCACATTACCCTAAAAAGTATCTTGAGCTTAATTTTTATTAAGTAAAATGTTCAGGAAACAGGTTTCTGCTTATTAAAAAAGTGTCAACATTTAGTAGTCTGCATGAGTTAAAACTTAGTTCTGACTTTTCAATGCTGTTGACATTAAAGTATTTTTAATTCTGATTATTGACATATAGTAAGTTAACTTGCGGAATGAGTTAATTCTGGCGGTTGCCATTTGGGGGTCTCCCAGCGTGCAGTTGTAGGGTCTGCCCTAGGATTGTTAGCAGGGGCCAGAGATGAAGTGTTGGGGAGATGTTCCCCTGGGAGTTTGATTGGCAGCATTTGGTACTGAGGTGGGACCGGGGGTCAAGATGTCCGGGATAGGCAGGAAGGGGGCTGGCATTGGGGCAGGGACCCCTTGGGTAGCCCGGGGGAAACTTCAATATGTCTCTTCAGCCGGGTGAGTGCTGAACAAGGCCGTCGTGGTTTCTACTGACTCAAGAACAGAACACACTACTTCTTCCAAAGCAAAAGGCAGAGACAGATGCTGGACTTGGTTGAGTACTCCCTGATCCTCCTAGGTTCATTGAGTTGAATCTTTCAGTCAGGTTGGAGATCAGCAACTGTAGGCTAGCGTCCTTCTCCTTAAGAGTGAAGAGTTCCTTGTTGTAAGTGGAGGCATGGGTCTCTTGCTTCTGAGTCAGGATGTTCAGCTCCTGTTGAACGCGCTTAAGTTGGTTTGTCAGTTGCTAGATGAGGCCAAGGTGCTTGGTCTGGTTGGCCTCAGTTTCCACCTTGAAGGCAACCTGGTCTGACAGAAGCGCTTCTACCTTTGTGTAGGTTGTGTTGCCATCAGTTCCCACAACATCCAGGTCTTCCCGTGTTTGCGCAAGATCATTTTAAAGTAATTAAAGGTCGTTCTTCAGGACCTCTAGGTCATCCTGAGTCTGGTTGACTCTAGACGCAGCATTCCCAGCCCACCAGTTGCAAGCCTCTTGGATATCAGTTAACTGGGCCTGAATGTCACTGATGTCTATGTCATGTTGGTTAGAGTGGCCTTTAAGGTTGGCCACTTCTTCAACCAAGGGTTGAATTAATTGCTGCTTGAGGAAGGAGTGGTCTTTGGTTATCTGTTGAGCAATGGTCACGGTGTCCAAGTGCATGGCTCCCAGAACCTCATGCTCATGTGTGATCTGGTGAAGTTGGTTGTGAAGGGGGTTTACCGCTGACTCAGTATAGTCCCTTAGTTGGTTTAAAGCCGTGATAGTCTGTTCACTGATGATTTGTTGTTGCTCCAGTCAGTTCACCAGTGCAGTTACCATAGGGTGGTTAAATTGGATTAGATAGGCCTTGATCCGCCAGGTATTGTCTATGGCAGTGGAGGTGAGAACATCCCCATTCTTGCTCAGAAACCAGCGGACATGTTCCATATCTGATATGGTGGGGTCATCAGAGGAACCAGGGTGAGCAACCTGGTGCATAGGTAGAGGGGGAGCACTGGGAATGGATTGATAGGATGGAGGAGCAGTAAGGACAGGAAGAGGCTCTATACGTGAGACAAACGGGGCACAGGAGCTAGTTTTTTCAAGGGTCTGACATCTTTGGGGAGGGGTGCAGGATTTCCAGACAGAGCCCTAGGGTGGCAATGGTCTCCACTTGATGTTGATGATTGGGATGAAGTCCAGGGAAGATTGGCAGGAGGTTCTTCATCTACCTCAAAGAAGTCCTCTACAGGGTCCTTGTCTGAGGCAGATGAGAGGCTTCACAGGCAGACTGAGGCTGGGCGCTGTCTTGTGGGCTTGACAGCTTAGGGAACAGAAGGGCCAGAGGCAGGCGGGCGAGGTCTAGGTTGGGCTTGTGGGGGAAGGTCAGAGGTTGGGGCAGCAGGTTCCTCAACCTCTATAGGCAGTTGGGGAGATCCTGTGCTAGGGGCAGCTTGACTCTCAGGGTGAGAGACTTCGGAGGGGGTTGGGACTTGATCAGCATTGTGGACCAACCTCAGCCTCTGCGGGCTGGAGTTGGGCGGGCAGGGCGCAGGGGGCTGGTGTTGCGTTGAGTGTAGTTGGTGGTGAAACTTTGTGGGCTGTCCATGGTTTTGGGGTCACAGGTTTGGTCCCTGGACTAGAGGTCTCTGGCAGCGGTGCAAAGGGCAGTGGCAGATACCCCTGTAGTGAGCACCAGAAAATGTGGTGCTCAAGGGTTGTAGGGATGACTTGAGAGTAGCTGAGCAACTGGAAACACAACATGACTAAATTCTTCTTACTCAACAGAACCTCTATTTTTGGGCTCTGCAAGTATGCTAAGATTTGTAAGTCAATTGTTGTGTTGGTGATAATTCTTGTTTATTGGGGACCTCTTGGGGGTCTTTTTATACTTGTAGGGGAGGAGGGAAAATAAAGGGTGAGTCATGCTGACTAGGGCCTAGACTGTCAGGCAATGAGCTTATTCTTAGAGGGCTGAAACATACTGGGGACTATTCAGAAAGAAATGGGTTGGATTGGGCAAGAAATGAACATTTGGGCATGTGATCTGTAGTCAGGTGGTTGCAGCACATAGTAAGGCAGTCTCTGGGGAATAGAGTGTAGAATAGGGTTTCAGACTACTCTCTCTTTGGGTCCCTGTTTTGGAGAAAAGAGGGGCAGAAGAGCAGTATACTGATTTACATAGTGGGCACAAGCATTGAGTTATTAATTGATGCATCTGCGGCTAGCCGCAGATGCATCAATGGGTTGTTAATTGCCATATGATAAACCACTTTCAATGGGTCACCAATTGATACATCTGCGGCTAGCTGCAGATGCTCCAATTGGTCACTAATTGCCATATGAAAACCCATTTCAATGGATTGCTCTCCGACGCATCTGCGGCTAGCCGCAGGTGCATCAATTGGTCTATAATTGGAGACAACGCTTTGTGCATTTGGAGGATTACCTTCTGATGGCAATAACAAAAAAGGGCAGCAGTTTCCCTTATACTTTTCTAAATAAGAATTCAGTCCCAATATGGCAACATTAGGGAGTGACACCCTGCCCCACACAGTGTTTGACAACGTGGAGTAATAATTGACACCCAATGGGGAAACTGCCAACAAAACCCCAAAAATTGATGCAGGATTGGGCTGCGCTTGTATACGTCAGACTGGATACGCTTCTCTTCAAAGTCTTGGATACTTGCATATATCTTAGCATACAACAGAAAGATGGTGACATTACAGGTCCTCATTGCCCTTCCTTTGATAAAATTAATGATTGTTGCATTGTAGGGGTTGGTATCCACCAAACTGGGGCCACTGAGAACCTGATTGGATAAGATTATGGCGGCAACCACAACTCTGTGCATCCATAAATTCACTGTTCTCTTATTGGTGAAAACACTGTGGAGTCCCAGTTGGAGACAAACCTGGACCAGAGGTATCCACGGGTCACGCACCATGATAGCTATCATGAGAGGGTGGGCTTTTTCACCTTTGGTTGAAGTACAGGCACCAGTTGGGGTCTTCTTGAGAGGGGGGCCACAATTGGCGTGGGCTTGCAGGGTTGCAGCCACAGTGGACTTTGCAAAACCCATTTTTGCTGCTATTTCCCCAAGAGACAAAAGCATTCCTTACTTTTTAACCATTTTAAGAAAAGATTCCAGGATGATCATTTTTCTTCTGCGTCTTGCAGGCTGATTGACTGGAGGTGGGATGTGTCTGTCTTGGGAACTGATCAATGCCATCTGATTGGCTGTTTTAGGATTCTGGGCTCTCTGGGTGACCCCATGGCTCAAATGGCTGTTTCTGGATGCCATTGCTGATAAGGGATTTGAGTTGGCAGCTGCCTGTGCATGGTGGGCAAACAGGGCCATTCTTGAGGACACAGGAGAAAGAACACACTCCTGGGTGGGGCTTGCAGAGGGGCCTGCGGGTTGGGAGTGACCATAGACGGAGGCTTCACCGTTAAGAGACCCTGCATAGCCCTGCATGATTTTGTCAAGGCCAGGGAACAGCTTGTTGGTTTGGCTATTGGAAGAAGATATAAT
Source organism: Entomophthora muscae (assembly GCA_014839935.2). Taxonomy (NCBI): domain Eukaryota; kingdom Fungi; phylum Entomophthoromycota; class Entomophthoromycetes; order Entomophthorales; family Entomophthoraceae; genus Entomophthora; species Entomophthora muscae. The sequence goes on along the minus strand of QTSX02006633.1, from coordinate 34,407 downwards.
AAATTTTTATTGAAAAAATAAACTCAAAAAAAGAAGTGTATATTTTAGTCAATTTTATTGTTAAATATTATAATTTTGTGAATAGTAAGAACTAAATTTTAGCCTTCCTGAACTGGAATAGGGCAATTTTTGAGAATGCAAATGATTCCTAAAAGAATCAGCACAAATTCACTATAGATCATTTGGCATTGTTTTTGAGACAACCATAAATTATATTTATTTTGAATTCACCTCATTTTGATTTGAAATTTTCTTCTTGGATTTGATAATCCCGCAATTTCATGTTTTTTAATTTTTACATGTTGTCTGTAATTTGTTAGACATACAGGAAATATCAAAATTGTACATTAGAATCCTACATTTCTGATTCATATATCCTGCATTTGCTTGTGGTGCTTTGTCTTTAGTTGGTTGAGTTATCTGCTCAAGGGATTCAATATTTGCTTTTTTAATAAATCAAAAAAGTCAAAATTAAACAGTTGATTTTATTAAATATTTTAATTTCATAAAGCTGAGTTGCCAGAAAAAAGTGATTTGAAATTTGGACCAAGGATTTGACAATCCCACATTTTTACGTTTAGGTTCTGAATTTACACTAGATTTAGGATGCTGTTAAATACATGCTTAGGGGGATTGTTGACTCAGGCCTGAGAGTGTGAGGGGTAGCCTTCATCTCCTCTCCCACCCAAATTATTGCAGTACAAACAATGCCTTGTACCTCATCAAGTAATTATCTGAAACTGTCTGCTGCAACATCAATATTTCCAAGAGTATTAGTGCAGTAGATTTCAAATCTGTTGAGATAAACAAAAATAATCTCAGTCCAAAAGCAAATACAGCTCAGTCCAAAAAACAAAATAAAAAATTAAAGAATTTATATTAAATTACAATAGATTTGGATCCAATTTAATTTTGCTTTTAGACTGAGTTTTATTTGTTTTTAGACTGAGATTTTTTGTTTATCTCAACAGGTTTGAAAACTATTGTATAAGCTCTGCTATAATCCATGCTAATAAATAGATTATTGCTATAGAACCTTAAGATTTCTATCTTTTTATATTATCTCTACTTGATTTTTAGTATGATAAAACACACCCCTTTCAATTCCTTTTTCTTTGTTCCTTTGTCTTCACTCTTTGTCTGTTATCTTTTTGCTACTTATTTTTTCATTGTCTTCACTTTTTTCTTTGTTTTTCAATTTAATTTAATATCACTGATTTGCTCTATTAGATTTTAGTCTAACTAGCTGTCTGGCATGTAAACTAGACTGTACTTAGAATATATTGATCTAATATTATCTACAAGCTGAATCAACCTACCAAAAAATTCTATGCTAATACAGTAGTTTTAAAAGCTATGGCAACAACCAAAAATACCTCAGATCTAAACAGAATGATTTCAGATTTAAACAAAATCCAACTCTCAGGTTAAAATATACATTCTGTCAACAGGATTTATTGGTGTTAATGGGTGAAATGGGTCAACACAGCAACAAAAGGCTCACACGCAAAGCAAAACCATTCAAAATATAATCCAAAATACATTGATTTGCAAAAAAATGGTGTGAGTTGACTTTTGGTGTACATATGTTTACTATGTGAATCAGTGACAAAATACACCCAAGCAAGGTGTGTGAAAACGCAAACCAAAAACAAAAAACAATAGCAACTCACTACGTAAACAAAATCACTCATGCAATGTGTGCAATGGATTGTAATCATGAATGATACCAAGGTATCTAAAATAGGACACACAATCTGAAACATAAATTTTAAAAATATTGTGTTGGGTGTTTGAATTTGGCAGTAAAATCTAGGAAAATGGGTGGATTTTTTTGAGTATTCTAAAATGGGCGTTGTAAAACCAAAAACAACTAATTAAGAAATAAAAAGCTATAATTGGGATTTTGGGTAGGAAAAACTCTAATTAAATATCCATATTCAGATAAAAGCAAAAATTAAAATTATGGAGTAACTTAATTGAGTTTTTTTAAATATTTTATTAAATTGTAAAATGGAAGGATCACAACAACCTAGTACCAATACACCCGTTGTGCGCTGTGGTTGCGGTTGCCCCCGCGGGTCAAAGAATAGAGTTAGTGCAACCCAAGTGCCTACTCAAGGAGGAGACAGGAGAGGAGAGTTCCATAGTGAAGCTGCACTGACACAGCCATTTCAAGGAGCACAAGCTGCTAGGGTGCGGAGCATAAACCCTTGGGTCCCAAAGCTGACCCAGAAGCCCACCAAAGTCACCACTACAAAGAAAGTTAGAAACAAAGAGGTAGAACTTACTTCATATGTGTTTGACGTTGTGTACTGGCAAGAGTTGGTCCCGTCAGCCATGCTGGAGAAGGTGAAGCCTGCACTTGATACTAGCTACAAGCCCTATGTCAGTGATGGCAATCAGGAGGATGACAAGGAGCCTGAGTTCTACAGAACTGATGAGGGACATCTGGTGTTAAAGAAGGTTGCAGCCTTCTATACCAAGGTACCTATGCCCTGTGTTGTGCCCAATGTCAACGAGTCAATCCCCACCGCTAAAAAGCCCACCCAGAAGTGCATCCCCAACATCAAACACATCATCCTGCTTAAGCTAATGTGTGAATTGGGCAATTACAAGGCAGCTGCGGCTCTTGTTGGAGTGGATCCCAAGTACAACAGCAAGACCTTCAACAAGTTCATTGATACTGGCTGAGTCCTTGCCACAGAGAAATCCTTGCATGTTTCAACCATGCTCACCAAGGAGCACAAATGGGCAATCCGTCAGTGGATCACCCAGGACTGCCATCTTGAACTGGCAAATATACAGGCCATGGTTAAATCTACTTTTGGGATTGAGGCCTCAATTTCCTTTTACTACCATCTGGTGAAGGAAATGCAATTTCCTTGGAAAAAGCTTGGGGTATCCCCCTACAACAGAAACAGCCCAGCCAACATTGACGTCCAGAAAACTACACAGAGGTGTACACTGCCCTCAAAGCCAAGGAGACGATCAAATTTTATTATATTGACAAATTGTCATTTGCCTTGCCTATGAGCAATGCATATGATATGTCCCCAAAGGCTCCAATGACAGGATGGCTTGGCGTGCTGCAGTCCGCGCTACAGCCTACTTGATGGTGGCTCTCCTCAGTCCAAAGGGGGCTGAGCTCTACCAAATGATATTGGGTTTGCATAACAGTAGGACCTTTCCATCATTTCTCTGATTGGTCCAGGAGCACCTGAGGCGCACAAGCCCTGGCTTCACCAATGTCATTGTGTTGGACAACATTGGTCTCCACAAAGTGGCTGCCATTCTTGAAGAATTTCCATCAATTGACACCAGCATTGCTGTGGGCCCCCAGCAATTGGCCACAGCAAATTTACACCTTCTCTTCCTCCCAGCCTATTTTCCCTTCCTAAATCCCACTGAGGAAGTCTTTGGGTGGCTCAAGCAAGTTGTCAAGCAAGGAACCCCAACTGGGACCAAGGACCTCTTTAATTTGCTGCAGGCCGGGATCCACACCCTCCCAGCTGAGACTGTGGCCAAATTCTATGGCCACACTGATTTGTTCATCCCCGTGTGCCTAACCAAACAGCCAATCAATTAAAGGCTTAGCATGTCCAATTTTTTTATATTATCTTATTTACTATTCAAGATTTATTAATTATCATTTTATATTTAGATGTTTCCACACCCGCAATCACATTCAGAAGATCCATCAATAGATGTAAGTAATTTATTTATTTTATTATATATTATTTTATTATGCCATCTGAGGTAATCCCAACTGCTTGATACTGGATTATGCAAATATATTTATATTACTTTTGTCAAATAAATATGAAAATAGTTTTAAAAAATTAAACGTAAAATGTACAAGTTAGAATTTATTTTATTAACGTATAATTTTATGCTTTTATGAAAACTGTTTCTGCAATATATTTTGCAAAACTGGTTTGCTGAAATAAAAATTATAAAAATTTATTATAATAAAAATAATATAAATTGTAATATAATTTATTGGAATCATATTTTTATTGTGTGCACCTGTAGTGGGTTCTTTGGTATGTACCCACCCCGCAATGGAGGTGGTGCACAACCTCCACTGCCACACTGTGGACGGTGAATATGCCCTTATTAAAAAACTCCCTCCTGCTGGTGAAGGGGAGTAGGGTAAGGTGCAAACTGAGAAGCAGCTTTTTGGGTGGGGCTGCAAACCCGTAAATCCCTGCCAGGACCAGGGCGTCTTGGATTGCATGGTTCACTGAGTCATATCCAGGGGGACCTTCTTCCCGTCAAGTGCAAGCTGGGCCTTGTCAATTCCCAGAAGGACCCTGTCCAGGTCCTCTACAGATGCGCCCATCCCAAAGTAGAATAGGAACCCCAGGTAAACAACCAGATGAAGCCTTTGCCCAGCAAAGGCTTCCATGAACTCACACAATTTATTATAGACCGCGCTGATCTTCTTGTTGTGCCTGATCTTTTTCAAAGGTCAGCTCCATGGCTGCAGGGACCCCCATCTCATTGGCACTCCAGGCCAACCCAAAGTCAGCAAGGAGGATTTTTGTCTTCTTGACAGCTTTTGTGTCTGCAACAGCCAATTTGCCCACTGTGCGCCTAAAGTTCTCCAATAGGTAAGACAGGGTGTGCTCTAATGGGAAGCAGAAGCAAGCAGCCACATGAGCCCAGCCTATCTCCGGTACATTCTTGAATGGGAGTGTTGCCAGGACGTCCCAAACAAGCTCAATGAAGTTTACACATTAAACTCCACTGAGATTAACCGGGTCCAGGCAGACCAGTTGGGCATCCTTGTAGGTAGTAACTGCCCACTTGGATGCCTCCTTGGCATGCGTAAGTTCTGCCAACACCTTCTGCAACATCATAAAGGACCTGTGGATACAGTCCTCCAGCTCCTGCACAACAGGGGAGGAGACAGATACAATTTCTTGGCCACATGAGTGACATAATTTGCATAAAAGGTGGCTGGGACAAAGGGGACCAGGACTTGGCGGAGTTTGCCGTCTACATTTTCTAAGAAAAAAGGTAAGTTTTTTGAAAATTTATTAATTTTGTTTTTAGGCTACCTTCTTGTGTTTCTTCCTTGCCTGCAGCCTTGGCTGGCTTGACCATTCTTGGCGCAATCAATTGTGCTGGCAATTCAGTATCCTCTGCCCTGGCACGCTTGGCGGGTTTGAGATGTTCATACATCTCTGGATCATCAACCCAGACGGACGGTGCAGAAAGATTGTATGCCTTAAATTGCAGGTCCTCCACCACCGTCTTCTGAATGTTGAGAAGACGCTTGATGGTCTTCTCTGGGGTGTCTGGCATTTTTGACATTAGTGCCTTTGCAGACATCTTGTTGATTTTATCCCCAGTGAGGACAGCAGACTTAACTTTGGCTTTGACCTTGCGGTCAATGTCCTTGATTTTGGCAATTGCCAAGTTGAGGTCTTTGAGTAGTTTTTTGAGTTCTCTCATTTGATTTTTTTACTAACCTTTCCATATGTTTTTATAGCTTTTGCCCCAATAAATTCTGTATTATTTTGATACTGTTACCTCTTTGTTTATTCCTTTTTGTTTTCCCATCTACTACATTTACCTATCTTTTTACCTATTTTGTATATGTTTTACACTCATCTCAATGTGTGTTGTTTGCTTTGTGTTGGCATTGTTTCCTTGATTACCATATTAGTTTTGGCGCTTGACATAGCCCCCTGTGAAAATTTTAACAACAATTTGGTGATCAGCTAAATTTGAATCAGAAAATTATAGTGTTAACTGTTTTTAGATAAATTTGTTACAGATCCAAATTTAAACCCTTAATTATAAACTTTAAGCCAATCAGGAGCCAAGTGATAAAGTGATTGTTGTGACATAAAGATTCATTCAATAATTCTTTGGTGTATGTGCACTAATTAATATGATTAGCTGGATGTTTTGCCATTGTAAGTCATTGCCGCTGTGGCAAGTTGTTGATGGACTAGTGCTAACCCAGTAGCTGATTGGGCACTAGTCCATCAACAACTTGCCACAGCGGCAATGACGTACAATGGCAAAACATCCAGCTAATCATATTAATTAGCGCACATACACCAAAGAATTATTGAATGACCCTTTATGTCACAACAATCACTTTATCACTCAGCTCCTGATTGGCTTAAAGTTTATCATTAAGGTTTTGAATTTGGATCTGTAACAAATTTATCTAAAAACAGTTAACACTATAAATTTCTGATTCAAATTTAGCTGATCACCAAATTGTTGTTAGTATTTTCACAAGGGGCTATGTTTAAGTGCTAAAAATAACTGTGTTCTGGATATAGATACACAACATAGTAAATATATGATTTTATAGAAATAAGCTGAACATAAAGAATAAAACCAACTATAAACAAAGAGAACATGAACAATTGAAATTCAAAAAAATGATAATATAAATAGAAAATGTTTGGTGACAGGAGTTTATTGGGGCAGGGGAGAGTGATGCCTAGGAGGCAGAATAATGTGGGAAGGAAGACGTAGAGGCGGTGCTGGCCTGGGGGGTCTGGGATTGGGTGGGTTGGGCTTGCGGGTTAGGGGTGTTGGTGGTGGGGGTGGAGGCAGGAGGATTTTGCATGATGGCCGCCATATACCGCTTGTTGTACTCCTCATCAGTCATTGGCTGAATGGGCTGGTAAGTGGCAGTGGCCTGAGGTAGAAGGCACTTATCCTTACGTAATTGGCTGCCCATGTTCACATGGAAAACCATTTGTGCTAACAAGTCAGCCACCATTTGGCAACCAAAGAGAAAATTGTGATCAAGGACCCCAAGATAGAGGCTGTTGAAAGCCTGAGGGCGGCGCTCCCGTAGTGTATCTCCAATGTTGAAGAAGACAACATCAGCCAGATGGACGTCTGCATGGCTGGCGGGGTAGACTGAGGCCTGGTGCCCGCGTCCCTGGATGGCCTCAAGGGCAGTGGAGCTACCCTCCATCTGGTGGCTCAAGAAAACCCGGTACTTGGAATTCAAGCCATACTAGGAGTCAATTAATCCACCAAGGATGTGGCTGTATGAGTAGCCATCAATGAAATCTGGGTTTGTCTGATAGTAGACAAAACCCTTGGCTGAAACAGCAGAAATGCACCAATGAACGTCCCCTTCTTGAACTTCTTCCTTCTATTCTTGGCGGCGGCTCTTCCCTGCTTGCCAAAATCATCAAAAGCTATTGATAGCTTATAATAGAAAATGAACATGACATCATCAGTTATACTAGTCAGGCATTGGACCAGGGTTGATTTGATGGCGGTGTCATATGGGGGATCCTCAGCGCCATCCCATTGATTGCTGGCAAAATTGGTAAGAACCCGTATTGAAGCCACCTTCCCATACATCCAGAGCTGCACCATGCGCTCAGACACCCATATGTTATGGTGTGCAAGTTGCTTCCAGACCTGGGTCAATGGAAGCTTGGGATCCCGCTAGAGGAGGTCAAGCATGATTGGGTATGCCTCAGATATTTGTGACTCAGGGGCCTTCTTGGGCTTCTTGGCTGTCCCAATCAGATTCCCCCTGTTCATCAGGTTGTTGAATTCCCGCATGATAGTAGCTTGGGTAAATTGCAACTGGGCAACAATCTGTTCCCAGGACAGACCCTGTAGATTCAGTGCCACAATTTCCTGAAGAATTTGGGCGGTGATGATTTGTTGCTTGGGGCGCTGGGCCAGGGGAGCTGAAGCCTGATTGGCTGTAGGGGGCAGGTTGGGCAGTGGTGGGAAGTTGTTCCAAATCAAGGTTGCCATCCTGATTGGTTGGTTGGTGGGCAACTTGTGCGGGGGTGGGTACGGGAGCAGGGGCAGAGCTAGACTCTATGTGACTACTGAACAAGTCAAAGCCATAGGGGTTGGTGGTAAGGTATAGGTCAGCTTCCTTGTTACCCGCCTCAAAGGCTTGGGTGTAAACAGGTGCCTTCACGTTCTGAGCCTCGCCTCCATTGAAGCTGGTCTGGCTGCTGCTGGCTTGGCTGCTGGCGCTATCAAAGATATTGCTTGTAAAAACCATTGTAAAAAACCTAGGATAAAATCACTAAAAGTAGAAATTTTAAAATTTAATGATTTATTTTTATTGTAATCTTGAGTCCATATTTGGAAGGTTCTCAAACCCTTTTCATACAAATCTAGAGCATTGAAAATGGATAAAATGCCTATGTTCCTAAATTGGATAGCTGTTGATTGGTTGTTAAACTGTTATATTTCTATTTTAGGCTGCTCATACTACACATCTTGTGTGAGTTCATTTTGTTTTGTGCTTGTGTAATCTTGCTTCTAGATTGATCAAGTTTCATTTCATTTTAGTTCTTCTGTTGATGTCTCATATGAATCCTGATTGGATTATAATATACTCTGGAACAGCATCCATCCATTTCACTTGTTGTGTCAGTTCATTTTTTTGTGTTTTGAACTACACCGCTTGAAGTTTGATATAATTTTGTATAATGGGCTAGTGAAAATTTGTTTTTTGTTTGACAGTCCATTTATTAACTGAAATTTTATAAATTAATTGAATCCTGAATCTCGCGCAACTTGGATTTTGTTTAAATCTGAAATCATTTTGTTTAAATCTGAGGTATTTTTGGTTGTTGCCATAGCTTTTAAAACTACTGTATGCACTTGAAATAAAATTTATTAGGAGTCATGGTGTGCATTCTCAAACGACTTCAGCTGTTTTGATTTCTTTGATATCAACAAAGAAAGTTTAAACCAAATACAGTAGGTTTAAAAGCTACGGCAACAAGCAAAATTAATTCAGGTTTAAACAAAGTGAACTCAAATTTAAACAAAAATAAAATGAGCCCAAATCTATTGTAAATTAATGTAAATTTGTTTATTTTTGATTTAATTTAGATCTGAGTTCATTTTGTTTAAATCTGAATTATTCTTGCTTGTTGCTATAGATTTTAAAACTACTGTACAGAACCAATATGAAAGATAAAATAAAAGAAAGGCCTTTGTCTAGTCAATTTCAAGATTTTTGGGGCATTATTGATTTACCAACAATCTATAAGTTGACACCTAATCCCATCACTGGATTAGATGAAAACTTGTGGCTTTTTGGGATACAAAGAATGTTACAAAAAGGCAACTGAGGTAAAGTCAGATGTATTAATGAAAAAGTAATAATTCAACTGTGGCCAATTCAACATTTTTTAGATTTTAAAATGGCTTTTTAATATAAGTTAATTTTTTTCTTGGCTTATGTAGTTAGGAGAGTGAATAATAAGAATTTTATATGTTCATAATAATTTTTAAGCCCAGATGAATTGTTTAAATCCAATTTTAAAATTTAAAAAGTGTTGATTTGGTCACAATTGAATGATCACCTCTTCATTAATACATCTGAATTTAACTCAGTGGCCTTTTTTGCCATTATTAGTGTCCCAAAAAGCCACAAGTTTTCACCCAATCCAGTGATGGGATTAGGTGTCAACTTATGGATTGTTGGTATATCAATAATGCCCCAAAAATCTAGAAATTGACTAAACAAAGGCATGCCTTTTATTTATCTTTTATATTAGTTCTGAATATGGTTTATATTTTCTTTGTTGGTATCAAAGAAATCAAGACAACTGAAGGCATTTAGGAATGCTCTTCATACCTCTTAATAAATTTTATTTTAAGTACATTATTAGTGTTAAATTTTTGGTAGGTTGATTAAACTTGTAGAAAATAAACAAATGATGTATTTCAGAAAAGAGTACATAAAAACAAAGAAAATCATGCCAGAGTTTTATCCTTGATACATGTTTAATTGGTTACAAGAGACAACTGTTGTGAATGCCGCTATTCACAGTATTTTGATTTTGCCTTTGGTGGGCCATTTTGAGGACAAATCTCTTGCTTTTGCTTTTGCTACTTGAAATGAGTTGATAACCAATTCAGGAAGTACAATTGTTTGGTTTCCTGATCCCTGCGCAACTCACTTGCCCCACTAATACTGGTGGCAAGTGATCCTACCGTCCATGTACTGTTTTGTGGTAAAGCTACACAGTATATAATCCCAATTTTTATACCCAATAAGATTTAAGTTCTATTCACATTTTTGTCTTTGTGTCTTCTGTACTTCTGCGCCTCTCTCTAGCCACAACTAGTAGAGATTATTCTTCCAGGGCCGCAAGGTAAACACATTTGCCTTCCCTGTCATCTAACCAAGACTTAGTACAAATCCAATCCTAAGGTTAGGATTTCCCGTTGTGTGTCTGTGCCGCGCCTCAGAACACAACAAAAATGGTGCTCACTACAGGGGCTGTAAGCCCCTTGGTTATCCCCTTTGCATCCACGTTTTCAGGTCCTTTGCCTCCGCCTATACAAGAGTCAACTTCACCTGAAATTACCAGTCCTCCTATTGAAGAGGACATTGCCAACCAACCTATTACCCCCACAATACTGAACCTTGGGAATGGTCCCTGCCTAGTTGCTTACCCCATGGGTACCCCTGACTTAGAACAAGTCATGTCAGTAGCCCTTGGGATAGCCCGTGAAGGAGCCATCCCTTGCCTTCAGTTGCAGTTCAGTTGGGCTGAATACTACAAATTAATTGTGGCTCCTCAATTTCCACAACATCTCCTCTCAGCGGCTGGCTCTGCTGAGCACTTACTATCATCCTTTGTGCAGCCTGCCTTGGCCCACCATCAAATGGTGTTGGGGCTCCACGTCCAAGAAATCTTGTCTCTGCAAGCTGCGGTTACTCATCACTGGGACCAGTTTGCTGCCTATCAACAGTGGATTCATTCCCTGTTTTCCTTGGTATCTGACAATCAACGCAACTCTGTCACCTCCCAGGCCTGTTTGGTTAATTCTATTGAACAAATGCGCCAGTCTATCCCCAAATACGTGAGAGAACGTCTACACAAGTTTCACCAGCTAGAACAACCCTGGCAAGCTCAGGTGGATTCCACCTTAAACGCTTATCTCACTGACTTTGAGCAACTTGTGCAACAGCTCAATGCCTTCAGTACATATTCCTTTGAGCAGCTACAGCAGGTAGCGGACTTTGCTGCTAGCGGCCTTAATGAACTCAGTACAGCATTTGAGCAAGAAAGAGCGGCCACCGCTGCTACCATAGCCAAACTCCAGAGTCAAGTAAATGAACTATCTACACCCAAGCCAGATGTTCCGCCCTCTCCCCCTTCTGATGACTTGGTGGATAGGGAGCAGAGAATATGGGACGCTATTCATGAGCTACGTACAACTACTTGCAGTCAGGGACGTCCTGCTGAGGCACCTCAACCTGACCCCCAGGTTCTTGAACTGACTACTCAAGTTGCAGAGCTACAGCAAGAACTTGCCGCCTTACGTGAGATGATGGCAACTGCTGCTAGTCCAGTTGGGGTTGTTGATGAAGATGGCTGCTGCCCTGGTTTATCTGGAGCACCTCAAATCCAATGCGCTAGGGAGTTAATAGCCCTAGCTAATAAGGTGGATCAGTTGAAGCAGGACCACACTGAGCTGGATAGAGACGTACAAGAAATGAATGAAGTAATCAAATCTGTAAATGATAGATTTGCCCCTTGCCTCTCAGTGGGGCCATCCCTTACTTCACGTCTGGCTGAACTCTCCACAATAGTGACCACCCAAGGTCAACGCTTAGATACTACTGCACAACAGACCACTCAAGCTGTCAATACTGGGGCCCGTGCTGTTGAGACTCTTAACACCCTTGAAGAAAGTGTTTGCCAGCTATGGGCTAGACAACCCCCCTTGGAATCTGAGGCAGAGTTTTCCCTGCGTATCAACGTACTTGATAGCAACAATGGTGGCCCAACTCCCAAAACTCACTTCAAGCCTACCTTTAAGCAAGTCTTTGACCCCAGAACCTCAACCATTGCAGCTTTCCTAACTATCTATGAAACTGCCATGCAACAAGCCTCAGATGACGTCAAGAAGGAACACATTCTGACCTGTCTACACCCAACCTGCCAAGAGGTAGTTGTGCCAGAACTACCCTCCATTGAGACGTGGGAAGATATGAAGCAGCTTCTGATTGATGAGTTTGGTGGTGACCTTAGCCTGGAAGTAAAGAAGGATGCCTTCATGCATATTGCTTTCAAGCCTAAAGAGACACTAGCCAAGTTTGCAGACAGGTTCTACATGGAAGGACAGCAACTGATTACAAGCAGACAGTTGACAGCCCATGAAGCCTACATGGCTTGCGCTCAAGCCCTCAAGGTTAACCAACTACTGTGCCTTCACTTCAAAGCCCATAAGGCTATGCTCTCTTCCATGAAGAGCATAAAGACGTTGTTGCAAGATATGCACCTTACTCACTCTGGTGCTGTTGTTAGGGAAAGTTGAGCTGCTTCTAACTCTGGTTCATCTTCCTGTGGTCCTTGCATTCTTACCATGAACTTGCAGAATCCTCCTCAACGCCAAGGTTGCCACAACTGTGGTCAGATAGGTCATCATTCTTGAGTCTGCACCAATCTGCGGGTTGAAGGAGCTGATCCAAAAGAGCAGGCGGGAAAAGAACAGTCAACCTAGAGGCAGAGACGCTCTTGGTTGACAATTCTTCCCAGTCTCTTTCAATCCCTCCCTCTATATCTGACGCCAAGCCTGCTGATAATGAGGCTCCTCCTATCCTCCTCCTGTTTCACAATATCTCTGATGACTCTGACCTGGATGATTCTGATATTGACAACGCTGATGCATATGGGTACTCTGTTCTGGCTGTTCCTGAAACCATTACAGTTCCCTATAAGTTACGCTCAGGAAAGACTACAACTACTGCTAAGCCTTTGCCTGAGGCCAAAGAGATTGTCTTGCGCCCTTACCTCAATCAGGCCAAGAGGTCCCCTGTGCTAGTGGAGTCATCAGAAGAAGCTGCTGAGGTTGCTGATGCTGTCTTCAAGAATGTATCTGTTTTGCTCCCCCTCCAGACTGTTTACAAGGAGTTCCCAGGGTTAAGATGCATGATTGAGAAGTGGGACAAGGAACTAGCAGAGGCTCAAGATATCCTGGCTGTCCTTCCCCCTTTTGGTTGCACTACCACTTGAGTAGAGATATCCATTCAAAAAGTGAAGATTAAGGCTGTTCTAGACACTGGCTCACCAGTCAACGTTGTATCCTCCAAGCTTGTGAAGAAACTCAAACTTGCCCCTGACCTTAATTATCACCAGTTGTATGGCACAGCTGGACTGTCTATGACCCGCGCCATAGGGGCTTACTCCGCTCTGCCCATGCGGTTTGGCAAGCTTCTCCTAGCCGCGCCAGCAGTTGTCTTGGAGAATGAGAGTTACAATCTTCTAGTTGGCACCCAGTTCCTTAGGGAATATAATGGGATAATCAACTTGAAAGATGGCTACCTCTCTATTCTGGGATACAAAGTCCCCTTAATCTTTGAGGAGCCAGTTAAAGTTCCAGGGAAACGCCTCAAGACTTGTGCCTTGGAATATCCCACTGGGGTTTTCAACCTCAAGTATTGCACCCACTCTTCAAACATGAAGTGTCCACCCATGGCTTGTCCTGCGTCTAAAGGGATCCCCCTCCTAGCCACGTCTGCTGTCACCATCCCACCTGGCTCCCAGGCCATCCTGGACTCCCAGATATCTTATGAACTACCTGAACGCACCTTCTTGGAGTTGTACTCTCCCCCCTCCTTAGGACGCAACAAACCTTACCTCTGTCCTGGAATCCTAGATGTCTCTCATAAAGACCCTGTTCAGTTGTTGGTAGCCAACCTGACTGCAGTCCCCATGACTGTATCTAGGGGGCAGGTTGTTGGATATGGCAAGTTGTTGGGCGCTCCTGACGTCCTGTCTCTTCATCCCTTTGGTATGTTCCAGGATTTTAACCTACCTGAGGATGAACCTCAAGTCCTATCCTTGTTCACGGCACAAGACTTCCCCCAACTGTCCCCAGTTCAACAGAAAGAGGTGCTAGATTTACTAGACCAATTTTCTGATATCTTTGCCAAGGACAGTACCAATTATGGGTTAGCCAAAGGCGTTATCCATCAGATTGACACTGGCAACGCCCCCCCTTCTGTGCTAAACCATATTGCTGCAGTTGTGTAGAGGACGCCCAAGTATCTAAAGAGCTCAAACAATTGTTAGACGCTGGGCTGCTGGCGCCTTCCCAAAGTCCTTGGGCATCCCCGCTACTCATCTTAAAGAAGAAGGATGGGGGTCATTGTATTGTGATGGACTACTGCCAATTGAACTCTTTGACCAAGAAGGACTTGTACCCTTTGCCGCGTATTGATGATGCTCTCTGACGTCTTGGAGGCTCTAAGTTCTTCTCTGCCATGGATCTGGCGTCTGGATACTGGCAAGTTGACCTATCCCCCAAGGATTGTCAGAAAGCCGCGCTCATTACTTCTGAAGGGCTTTTTGAGCCTACTTGCATGCCTCAGGGACTTTGCAACGCCCCAGCCACCTTCCAAAGGGCCATGGACTCCATCCTTTGTGACTTGAAGCTGTTGTGCGTCCTAGTGTACTTGGATGATATAACGGTTTTCAGCGCTACTTTCACCAACCACCTGGCTCATCTTAAAGAGGTGTTCATAAAGATTTGAGAAGCTGGCCTCAAACTGAAGCCTTCCAAGTGCGCCTTCTTCAAAGAACGTCTTGAATTCTTGGGCCACAAAGTAACCCAGACAGGGATTTGCCCAATGACTAAGAAGGTTGAAGCCATCAACAAAATGCTTCTGCCCACCAACTTGCAAGAAGTACAAGTCTTCCTGGGGATGATGGGCTACTACAGACAGTTTATCCCTGACTTTGCCAATACTAGTGAACCTTTAGTCCAGCTATTACGTAATGTTCCTTTTGAATGGACTGCCAGTCAACAGCAAGCCTTTGAGACCCTTAAGCAAAAACTCAAAGAAGCTCCCATCCTAGTGTATCCTGACTATGATAAAGAGTTCATCCTGTACACCAACGCTAGTGATCTAGCTATTGGAGCCATTCTGGCCCAACTGGATGACAAGGGTGTAGATCATCCTGTGGCTTACACTTCCTGTGTGCTAAACAAGCACAAGAAGAACTATAGTGTCACAGAGAAGGAGTGCCTTGCTGTGTTGCATGCAGTCAAGCAGTTTTGTCATTACATATACAGCACCCACTTCACAGTTGTCACTGATCACGCTTCTCTTAAATGGTTACAGCAGCTTAAGGAACCTGAAGGACGCCTAGCTAGATGGGCTCTACGTCTGCAGGGATACGACTTCACGGTGCTCCATTGCCCTGGGATTCAACATCAGAACGCTGATGGGCTCTCCAGAATGCCCATTCTTGCTTTGCATCCTGCAGAGGCCAACCAGTTATACAAACTAATTGGGTACCCTTCTTCCTGGGAAAGTGAGACAGAAGAGGTACAACTGGCCTTGTCCAAGCTATCCAAAGATACCCTCATACACAACAATCAGCTCTTCAAAAAGGTACAAGACCAGTATCTGCCTTATGTACGGCCCAGTCTTTGCCTCTTGTTGGTGTCACAAGCTCATAAAGAAACTGGGCATGGAGGCATTGCCAAGACCTTTGACTGGCTTCAGAAGAACTACTTCTGGGAGAACCTTTGCCTGCTGATCCCAGACGTCATTGCTAGCTGCCACAACTGCCAGCTGCAGCGGCCTCAAGCTGCTGCCCACAAGTTCAAATTAGTTCCCCCTCAACATGCCTTTCACACTGTTAGCATTGACGCGGTAGGTCCTCTTCCCCGCTCTTGTTCTGGGTGTTGATTTATTCTGGTTGCTGTCAATCACTTCAGCAAGTGGGTAGAGGCTTGCCCTACAAAGGATATCACAGCTAAGACAACTGCTGCCTTCCTGTTGCAAGACGTTTTCTACTGCCATGGCTGTCCTCAAGTGTTGCTCTCCAATAATGGGACTAACTTTAATGCCAAGCTAGTAACCTCTGTTGTCAAAGCTTTGGGATCACACCAATCCTTCTCTGCCCCCTACAATCCTTCCACTAATGGGGCAGTTGAACGTGCTAACTTGACTCTGGTCTCCATCATGAGGAAGCTCACCTACTCAGACGCTGCCAACTGGGACTTGTACTTACCTGCCGCCCTCTTTGTGTACCGCCTTAGCAAACATTGTGTCACTGGGTACTCCCCTTTGCTATGCTGTACAGGCAAGAGGCTACTACCCCATCTCTCTTGGGGGCCCCTTGCTTACCTCTGATAAGGCCATGAATCCTGACGACCACATTAAGGATTTAGTCAACCAAATAATTGATATTCAAGCCACTGCCTACACTTCTGCATATAAGACTAAGATGCTTGAGCTCTCTCCCAATAATGCTGGACGCTCCCCCCTGCCTGAGTTCAATGTTGGCAACCATGTCCTGTACTATCAACACAGAGTAGGTGGTTTTGCACACAAGTTGGACTCTCTGTGGATTGGCCCTCTAGAAGTAACCTTTAAGCAAGGGTCCAAATACACTGTAAAGCTCCTGTCTAGTGGCTGTCCTTTTGCTCAAGTACACACAAAGTTCCTTCATAAATACCACCCCCCTAAGGCCAATCTAGAGGGGGGCAATGTTGTGAATGCCGCTATTCACAGTATTTTAATTTTGCCTTTGGTGGGCCATTTTGAGGACAAATCTCTTGCTTTTGCTTTTGCTACTCAAAATGAGTTGATAACCAATTCAGGAAGTACAATTGTTTGGTTTCCTGATCCCTGCGCAACTCACTTGCCCCACTAATACTGGTGGCAAGTGATCCTACTGTCCATGTACTGTTTTGTGGTAAAGCTACACAGTATATAATCCCAATTTCTATACCCAATAAAATTTAAGTTCTATTCACATTTTTGTCTTTGTGTCTTCTGTACTTCTGCGCCTCTCTCTAGCCACAACTAGTAGAGATTATTATTCCAGGGCTGCAAGGTAAACACATTTGCCTTCCCTGTCATCTAACCAAGACTTAGTACAAATCCAATCCTAAGGTTAGGATTTCCTGTTGTGTGTCTGTGCCGCGCCTCAGAACACAACAACAACAGAAAAAGGGACATAAGAGAAATCTGGAAGTAGAAAAATGATAACATGGTCCTTAAAATACATGTGTGGTTAGCTGTGCAAGCCTTTTGTTCAAGTATATCTAGTAGGATCAAATTAAAAGGGTCATAATAATGTGGATTGGGGGTGAGGTGGGTTGGTAATTTAAAGAGTGAGCTAAAAGCAAGTTTATAGTAACAATTGCTGGGCTATACATTACTATATACCTCTTCTCTGTCATTAGCAGGAAAGGTGTAAGTATGAAGGAGTAATAAAGGAGCAGAAATGATTGCAGTGGCTATTTCCTGTATTCAACATATGAAATAATGACTCAGAGAAAACATCAGACACAATATGCTTCAAAAGCAAACCATTATAGTTATCTAAGTCAAATAGTATAGAAAACATGAACTTTTGATACCTGTCTCAGACTATACTGCCAATGTTTTAGAATAAAATTTCACCAAGATGGAAGTATGAATGTCCTGGGGGACTGATAAGACATGAAAACCCACCTCTTGGATTATGTCTTTTGCAACTTGGTTGTCCTTCATTTGATGGCTCAAGTAGACTGCTTAATTGCCTCATGTTGACTTATATATTTCCAGCATGGCCTTAATGACAGATTTTTATTCACACCCACCAATATAATTGGCCAAATTCTCAATACTTTAAATTCAGAACCTAAACGTAAAAATACAGGATTGCCAAATCCTTGGTCCAAATTTCAAATCACTTTTGCGGAATAGCCTTTTTGAATTAAATTGAGTTTTTTGTATTTTTATTTGAATTTTTAAAAATGCAGGAACTCATAGACACTCTGCAAATTTCAAGTTGAACTGCATATTTCCAATGGACAAAATGAATTAACTGGAATCAGATTTGAAGTGTTCAAATCCATCAACCATTTTCATTAAGTTTACTATGTTTTTTGGAATTGTGGGATTGTCAAATCCATGAACCAAATTTAAAATCACTTTTGAATACCACTAGTAAACTCAAATATTAATTGCAGGAACTATAATTCAAATTTAATGTACAGTAAGCATACTAGTGAGCACCAACCCAAAAAAAAGCTCCGCCACAACTAAAATTAAATGAAAAAATCAATCTCAATAACCATGTTTAGACATAAAAAGTGATTAAACTTTGAAATTATCCAAACCCATAAAGGATACAATATTATACACTTCTGATCACAGATATAGAAATTCTGTTACTATTCAAGGATAAATCAAGAGAAAATAACTACTCACAACTAAAGAAAAAGCCTAAATAAATACATATTTAATCTAAAATGTTTATTTTTTTTATGGACAGATAATTGCATTCCCAACCAGCTCTTTCACCAGCCCACAGGGCAGCCCATCCACAAGGGCGTCCCAGAGGGTCTAAGAATAGATCCAGAACACAACTTGAAGGGAATAATGCCAACACATTGGCCTTTCAGGGCGTCAGCGCCAGTCAACCACCTCCTGCGTCACAATTCAGGAACAACCAGCTTGAATCCCAGACAGAAGCCACTCTCAAGGCTTACCACCAAAGTCTTCTATACCAAGGTCATTGGAAATAGTGAGGTTACATACACCTCCACCATGTGCCCAGTTGAAACTGGCACCACACTCTGGATCACAGAGTTGCCACTGCATGCCCCCGCATTTTTGATACATTATATGAGCCATTGGCCACCACCAAAGAGCAATCTGTGCCTGTGATGTATTCCACCATTAAAAGTGCCACCACAAGCAAGAGTGATCCCACCTTCTACATATAGGTCCCTGTCCTGTGTATTGAGTCTGATAGCTTGGATGCTGTGGTACCCACCAAAGGGCTGGTATCAGTTGGCAAATAGTGAGTTTGAAGCTCTCCTCAGCTGCTTGAACAGAGGAATGGCAGTTTGGGATATTGCATCTCAATTTAGTGTCACAGCCAGATATATTGGCAATAGCAACAAAAAGCACGGCAACACTGGGCAGATTACCAAATCTGTCAAGGCTAAGCAGCAGCCAAAACTTCTTCAGTCTGTGCACATTAATGCAATCATGCAGTGAGTATCCAAGGATTGCCACCTGGACTCACTTGCTTTCCAATCAATGCTGGCCACTGGAGTTTGGGCTTTATATTTCCAAAGCCCTTGTATACAAAACAATGGTTAATTTGGGCTTCTCCTAGAAAGCATTGGGTATTTCTCTGTATAACCAAAACAGCAAGAAGACCATTGAGGATTGCTGCATTTATGCCAAGACCTATATGGCTCTAAAGCAGACTGGCAACATACAGTTCTTCTATATAGATGAATCATCTTTTTCTCCCTCATTTAGGTCTAGGCATGGGTGGGTCAAGAAGGGGTCCAAGGATAGTGTAGCACATTGTGCAGATTTCTGTTCCCAAACATATTCCATGGTAGTGCTTCTTGGTCCTTGCAGTTTAGACCAATACCAGATGATTAAGGGTTTCCAAAACAGCAGGACATTCCTTGATCTTCTTCAAATTGTCAAGGAGTACCTTCAGTATTAATTACTAGTGGCACAACCAACATTGTTGTGCTTGATAATGTTGGGCTCCACAAAGTGGATCTGGTTGCTTCCAAGTTCCCACCCATTGATAAAAATAGCCATTCTGCCAGCCACCTCCTTGCTGACTGCCCAATGAGACTCCTCTTCCTCCTGCCATATTCTCCATTTCTGAATCCAATTAAGGAGCTGTTTGATTGGATCAAGAATAAGGTTAAGAAGGGCTCCCACAGGACACCAAAGATCTCTTCAAAATTTTGAGGTCAGTCAATTTGTGATGCCACCTGATGTTGTGACAGCTTTTTACAAGCACTCCAAATCCTTCCTCCTCAAAGCCCTAGTCTCTGAGCCAATCAGATAAATGGGCGCTCTGGGTTTTATTTGTTTTATTTATTTTGTTTTTAATAGGACTTGAAAAATATTATTTATATATAATGAAGTGACATTAAATTGTATTCTAGACATATAAGAAGTTGTGTGAAAGTTAAATAAAATTAATTATTCTAGATATAGAGACACATATTTTTATTATAATGCACCAAATATTGTATTGACTGTAGATCTAATAAATAAATAAATAAATAAATTAAATAAGATCAGTAGATTTCAAACCTGTTGAGATAAACATATATTATTAAGTTTAGTGCTCATGAACTCAGTCACAAAATAAATTTCAACTGGAACCAGTTGAAGGTGAATTTAATCAATAAAGCTTCCATTTATCTAGGGCCAGAAAATAAAAATAGTCAATCACACAACAAAAATGAAGTCAAATACTGAATTCCAAAAATGAGATACCAAACACATGGAACTCAAATTCAAAATGCACACAATCCAGTCACTTCCTGAAGCATTCTACATCAAGTTTGATAATGAGTGTGTGGCAAATATGATACAAACCAAGAACGCATGAGGTTCAGTCACAAAAGTGATGAACTCAAACACAAAACAACTCATTTTTTTGAAAATATTGATTATTTTTGGGACTCAAATTGGAAATAGTGGATTTTGGGAGTGAATAAACCAAAATTTATTCAGGGAACTATAGCATTATTTTCAATGTACACCCTTCTAAATTTGGCCATTTATGTCTGAGAGAATATTTCAAAAAAGGAACACACACATAAATAAAATTAATTTTCTAGAAATTCTTTGCTTTTGCTTTTAATAGAATTTTTATTGCTTTTTGTTAGTATGAGTTTTTCAAGTGAAGATAGTTTTGACTGTTGTTGAGGAGCAGTACCAGGAGCTACTCTAAGATCAGGCTGCTGAGCTAAGGAGCGCAACTACCCTGTTTTCTGTGTACACCTCAATTTAATGCAAGCTGTGAGAAGGATGTTTTGTATGTGTCACCAGGCCCATCCACAAGTGACTTTTCCAATAGCCAATTTGGTGCTCCCTAAGACCAGGCCCAACCTTAGCCTTTGCCGCATTTTGGAGACTGGGCAACTGTGGCCCCCTAATTCAATCCAGCCATTGTCTGAGAGTTTGGGCCAATCAGAGGAAGCTCTCCCTAATCCGGGTCCCCTTATTCCCCAAGTCTGCCAAAAACAGCAAGTCATCACCAATGAGATTATTGAAGAGATTGTGAGCCTCAAGCAGAGTGGGGTCAATTTTGCCAAAATTGCCACTTGGCTTCAATTCATTGAGGCAGTGATCAAGCAGGAGTTCCAAGCCCTCTTGAAGAGAGGTGGTGCAAAGTTGAGCAAGAAGCCAAAGAAGCTGATTGACTCACATATCAAGGAGGTGCATCTCCTAATGCTTGACTTCCTCCAGTGGGGCCCATACCTCCAATTAACTGAGGTCTGCTGCCTACTTGGGCTCAAGGGTATTTTCATTGCCTGCTGCACAGCGCAGCTCTGGATGCATGGGCTTGTAGTCAGTGTTATGATCCTGACCAATTGGCTGGCCAATAAGTTGGATGATGGCTCTGATTTGCCCCATGACCCTGTGATTAGTGCCACCATCACCTGCTGCCTGTCCTCCATTTCTGACAATGTCATATTTATATCCTATCATGAATTGTCATTGAAAGTCCAGGATTATGTGGCTTTGGGTAAAAATAACACCCCCAAGGGTAAAAAGAAGGAAAAATATAGCACTGTCATTGATGCATTCCTAGCAGCTTCCCAAAAGAGACTTTATTTTACTGAACCATGTCCAGTTACACCAATAGGTACTGGTACAACAAATTTCTCTCTGACCTGCTTGCCACCTGAAGCTTGGTCAATTACAAATTTAGGATTTTTCTGAGCTATTAAATGGAGTTCACTGATTTGGCCTCCAAGAAGATCCAAGCAGGCAGCCACAATGTCTCAAGTTTCCCTGCTAGCCATGCCAATTTACACCTGGGAGATGTGTTGTTCTTCAACATCAGAGACACAATCCAAGAGTGCAACACCACAACCTTCAACCAGGTGGTTAGTGTGGCCCATAACCACAATGTGATTTCCCCTCATCAGAAGGTTGCTGACATGTTCACCAAAATGGCTCTGAATGCCCACAGCAGTACCAATCATCAAAGGATCCAAAGCTGCCCCCACAAGTCCCTGGTGTACAAACCAATCAATGTTCTCCCTGAGCACGATTATGATGTCACATATCAGCAATTACTCAAAGACAATCATGTGAGAATTGGGGTGTAGGTTAGAAGGGAACAAAGCCATGCTCTCATCCTGTAATAAATTTCAGTTTCAGCAACAACCAAAAGGTTGCCACTAATAATTCCTTGGAGGCCAAAGGGGGAAGGAATCAACTGAACACCAAAAGCAACAGAAAAAACCTAATGGCCAAATTAGACTAACAAATTTTGAACTTTATTAGAGTAGAGAATGATGAAAGCAAGGTCTTTAACAACTCTTGCATTCATTTAAGGGGGATTGGGGTGGGAGATTAAATGCCATCAAACTAATTGACCAATGATATGGGCAAATATGAGTTCATTTCTCAAGGCAGGAAAATCTTGACAAACTTTGAATGGACAGAATCAAAAGGAAAACCTGACTCCACTAAAAATTGAGGAACCTGCTTTGGGCAGCAATTACCACTGCTCCTGGCTGCTCTTGCGCATGGTATTTAACCAGGGGTGTCTCTTGGGTGGGTTGGGTGGGGCATCTTTGGAATAATTCCACAAGTATTAATTTAAGGGCTTTTCTTGGGCTTTTTCAGTAACTTTTGGATAGCTGCTCAAATACAACTTGGTTGAGGTCCCCAAGCATTTGGTGGGAATTGAAGTGGAGGCCTAAGAGAGAGGTGTGACTTTACACAAGCAGGGTTGAAGAACCTCTTGTATCTACAACTCCCTGGCTTTTCCCAAGTCCTCAATCTGAGCTAGTTGGAGCTCCCCCTCACGAGGGCGTTTGGTCCCATTTTCCTGCTGACAAGATTGGCAGCAGGCCTACTTGGTTGTGGGTGCTGCTAGGTGAAGGACTAAGGTTAGGAGGGAGCATCATTGGACCTTTGAAATCCCATTGAAGGCCTGGTTGTTGGCCTCTATAATGGTCCTTGTAGTAGTCATCGATGGAGGTGCAGCGCCCTACAGGACACCCATTTACAGATGTGAGGGTTCAACCCAATTGACGATAAGGGTGAGTAGCATTGCATTTCCATCAGTTATGGCTTTGGGGGCGGCAGCAAGTGCTTTCTGCCAGGCTGCAAGGTACTCAGGGACGCTGTCTTTCTGTTTGATAGCAAGTAAAGGGGTCCTGTGAGAGAGGGGGGATAAACTAACTAAGTTTGGCTCCCATCCTGGAGAGAAAACCCACCAGGATACCATCTAGTGAAGAATTGGTATGGCCGCTTGTACAAGTGTCCAGAGGGAGGACACAGGGGATAACTTGGGAAAGTAAGAGTCCAAATCCATCAAAATTATCCTAACAAGAAGCCAAGGAGTGCGCTTGGGGGTGAGATCATGGGGGGATAACTTTGCCTTGGGAGCAGGAGACTCGACCTATAAGGGAGGAGGGACCACAGAGGTGTCTGCTTCCAAGAGGGCTATAAGGTCAGAATTGGGGAAGGGAAACTTAAGGTCATCACAGGTGAGACTCTTGACCAGGTTTCCACCAGTAGTAAACAGGTCTTGGGCACAGCCAGGAAGGCCCTCAAGGAAATGCAGGAATTGAGTGGGATCTTCTCCCACATAGGAAGCAGAAGAAGATAAACAACCCCAACACATCTGGGGAGATGGACCAGATCATTACCAGTACAGGAGCCAAGGTAAACGCCAAAAATTTAAGCAGGGGAACCAAAATTTCTAATGATACCAGGTGAATTGCAGGTTTTCTTTTTTGGGAACCAAGTGGATGCAACAACTAAAGGTCAGGCAAACCAGGGTTATTTGTAATAACTGGGGCAAAGAAGGCTTTGAACCCGGCTTCAGAATGGCAGAATTAAAGGGGGAGGCCTTTACAGTGCGTAAACTGATAATAGGGCAAAGGCGGAGCAAAAGTGTAACAATTACAAACTTAAAGTAAGGATTTATAAAGAATTCAATACTAGTTTTATAGATCAAACTCAAGTTTCAAAAGCAAGAAAGGTAAACCTTGCTGCGGATACTAACACTGACTCTAGGAACTTTGAAAGGGGTGCCATAAGCCAGGGAGAAACGTATAAGTTAAGGGAAAGTCAGGGCTTCTACTAACAACTTAGAAAGAAAAAAAGGCCAACAAAAAGGGGCCCAAAATTAAGAAAACTATAATTGTAAAAGCTAAACTTTTATTGGATAAGAATGAGCAAGCAGGGGACTTATGGTCCCCTGTCTTGCTTTAAGGGACAGGCTTAGAATCTGGGAGGTCAGCTGATCTGGACAACAAATTTGATTGGCCAGGGGAGAAATTTTGTAAGGGAATTCCAAGTGGACTGAAAGGTTTCCCAATGATTTAAAATTTGGCCTATGCTTAGCTAGTGCTCATGAAATGCTTCAGGGACCAATTAACTCCAGTTTGAGTGGAATTTTTTAATTTAGCAGAAGAGCGCCCTGATGGGTTAAACTTCATTGGTTTTAAATGGGGGCAAAACCAAGCCAACAATTAGTCCAAATTACTCAGGGACTCTTCCCAAGTAGGAACACAAATCTGATCATCAGCGGCTACCAACTGAGAATTGTACACCAATAAAAATCTCTTGTCAATTGTGTGGGCTGAATCCTCAAGGAAATTAAGAGGCTTAGCTGGATTCAGAGCATATTTTTTGTGCATCATACAAATATTGTCCTATCCAAGGCCAAAGGGGGGAGTAAATTTACAGGTCCCTGCTACAATGGGCAAGAAGGTTTAGCTGTAGCAGGATCTGGCGGCGTCCCTGAAGGTGGTCCAAGTAAATTTGTGTTCTTGACTGGCCCAGTTGATGAACCATACCACAGCAGGCCCTGCAAGGTGCCCAGAAGCAGTGGCAACCCACATGGGCTCAGGTACTTGGCAAATATGGAGGCAAGTTTCTGTGGAGTGTAGCCAACTGACAATGTCAGCCCCCTCCACGCCACCTGCAAAGGACTCCAGTTGTAGATTCAGCATTTGTTGAGATAGGTCTGACTGCAGCGGGGTGACACTGGTGTCACATTGTCCCAGGCGGAGGCAGTTATAGACACTGGTGAGTACTAACTGGTCTTGGTATATGGCATATCCCTTGGGATGTCCCCATCAGGGATAGGGAGGAAGGTTTCCTGGTGTGGAGTAGCCATACAGTGTGTACTCTGTCCTTTCTTGGGGGAATTTTCTTTTAGGTAGGTTGTGAACCTACCACTGCTACCACTGTTGCAACTGAACCAATTAGAGTTCAGTACTTGATTGGGAAAGACAACAGTCTAATAGAAAGGACAAGAATGAGAATAAGATGTAGTTTATTAAGGAATATTGTAATTGATATACCATATAGAGAAACCACAAGTCCACAGGGGGTGGCACAGTGGCAGGTTTGATATAAGGTTTGGGTTGTGGAATAACTTGCACAGGGATCAGTGTATCAAATTGGCAGTGCTCCTAATTAGATGATAGTGCCCACAATTTGACATTGCCATCAGATTAATCCATGCTGTTAGGCACGTCATGGGGCAACTCATCAAGCACCCCCTGTGTATTGTGAGATACATTAGTGGGCAAGGATGGAATCTTTGGTTGTGACACTAGGTTATTCTATTTTTGTTTCATTTTACCCTTCTGTTAGTGCCTCATCTGAATCCTGATAGGACTATAATATATCTGGTACAGCATCAATCCATTTCACTTGATATGATATGTCATTTTGTTTGTAGCTTGAACTATGCTGTTAGATGTTTGATATAATTTTGTATCATGTGTTAGTGATATTTTGTTTATTGTTTGACATTTTGCCAGCTCACCAAAAATACTTAAATGATCTGATTCCTGAATCTCACCTGGCTTGGGGTTTGATTAAATCTGAGTCCATTTTGTTTAAGTCTGAAGTATTTTTTATTAGTGGCATAGCTTTTAAAACAACTATATCTGTTTTAGTTTCTATTAGGGTTTGTTGTTGGATCAAGGTTTTAACTTTTGTGAGGGAGTTAAATGTGTTCTTAAAAAACATAGTAGCTTTGTTCTCAGTTTACATGATTTGTTGTGTCTGGACATTTTTGCCAATCAACACACATCTTCTGTGGAATTATCTCCTATTTAGATCTAACAAGTTGATATTTGTTTTGCGACTGAGCCGATTTGGTCTGAACTGAACCATCTTTGTTTATCTCAACAGGCTGTAAAACTACTGTACTCCTAATTTTTTTAGGTGGGGGTCTTGAATATGGCTGATCCATCAAAGTATTATGGTGGCTGGCGGTTAAAAAGAGCAGTGGGATCTTTAGCTCATATTTTTCAAAGCCATAGGGTTTGAGAAATCTACGATTTGGGTTTAGTTTTAGCTATCAAAGAATAGCCAAGCGATAAAATGGCTTGGGTATTGTGAAGGGGTTTTAAGTGGATTGGAATTTTGGGCTTTTGAGCTTGGCAGGGGTAACAAAAATATCTTATTTAGTGGACGGGTTGAATCACTTCTGTTTGTAAGGGGGTTGATGCAAAAAGTTTTCAGGATAGATTGAACGTATAAATACTTGGCTTAAACGTATCTGGAGCCGAAAGATATCCTTTAGGAGCACCCTTTCTCGATCTTTAAAGGCTTCTAAAAATATTATATCGCTATCTATTGCCCATTTTATTTAATATTTCGCACGCAGTCATGCCACCTGTAAAGAGAGCTAGAAAATGTTGCACCTGATGTAGCAGAGGAAGATTTAAGGTCTTCCAAGCAGGATCATGTTGATTCAACGTCAATGGATTCCGATACTAGAAAAGAAGCAGAAGATATTCCTGGGGAGGATAATCAAGGGTCGGATTACGATCAAGATTTTGATGATGATCTTGATGAAGAGAACGCCTTGGATGCTGAGGAAGACCGGACTATTTCTTTAAGAGCCGTATTGAAAGTAAATAATTTGATCCACTGGTCACCCGACCTCTCTTTGGTGATTACTTCAGTCTCTTCCCTGCATATAGTTGTAAGTCTCTCCTTAACCCTTAATTACTATTTTTATAATTACCTTGAAAATAAACTCTAGGTTTTTGTTCTTTAAGCTTCAGTGGTATTGTTGTTTTCAGGCCTTGATTTTAACATCTTCTATCTGATAAGTATAACAACTTAATTGTGAAATTATTGTCTGTCGAGGAATAGATTTTAAAGGCACTATGGTTTTAATGTTGGGTCACGTTATTAGCTCAACATTCATGTGTTTATGCCAAACTTTTGGCTCTAGTGTCAAATTTTATCTCGAACGAGCGTCTAAGCCTTAAGTTTTTCAAGTTAAAAGTATTGTGCTGTTGAATGCTGAGCTAACTGTTTGCTGAACTATTGTCAGAGATTTAAAGATACCCCTTTCGAGCCTCAGAACAAAGCAAAAATTGATACCATAAGGCTCAAAGCAGAAATCGAAAAATGCATCAAGTAATGTTTATCCTGTTCTTGAAACTAAACTGGGACCAAGCTCAAATCGACAGTTCCAATGCCGAAAATGAATTCCTCAGTTCCAAGTGGTCTCCAAAACTGTTTCATGGGTCAAGTGGAAAGTAAGCAAAATTTCAAGCGCTTAACCCCCTATCAGCTCTTTCCTAGCAGCAGTGTTTTTAAGTGGAAAAATGCGCTTTATATGCTCGGATTGATGATTTTATAACAGAACGTTGGGAAGAGGTAAGCAGAACTACCAACTTAATTTAAAACTCAAGGTTTTCTCTTTCACCGAGCCACTAAATGAGATTTACACTACAGATCCCTGCATCGAAGAAATCCAAGGTAAAACTTCAAGTTGCTTAAACTTACCTATAGACTGTGCTTGGAGCGAGCTATGCTCTTTCTCACAATCAACCTGCCTTCTTGCGCTCGGTAGCAGTTCAGGACATGTAACTTTATGGAGGTATACTTAGCTCCACTTCCAATCTAACAGCTAGGGTTTTTCAAAGTGCTGTGTATCATGTAGTGAATATCGTGCCTACCCATACGTCCAGTTGTGTCACATTGTTAGACTTTTCTCCGTGGGTCGATGGTCGTTGTTGGCTTGCGGTGACCTTTGGGGATGGTTCCTTGGCTTCCTACCCCGTAGCGGACAAGGCTTCGGATTTTAAAGCAAATTTCTCTTGGTTGAAACTTGCTTGGGGAGGAACCAACTCTTCTCTTGGTGAGGTCGGGCGGTGTGAGAAGGTTATTCCCTCTGATGATGTCCTTGTTAATTGTATGGCATGGGAGCGCCATACCCTAGCCATTACCAAGCCATCTAGTTTGACTGTTTGGGTTGCAGGGCAGGGTATGGTGAAACATAGATTGGAAAGCGTTATTCCCACTTCCAGTTTGATGTGGATGACAGCTTCCTATCTCCATGCGATAGATTTCGATGGCAAATATACTTGCTTCGCAGTTGAAACATCAAGCCTACCAATGAAGATAGTATCCATGGAAGGAAAACCTTCACTCGATATTCTCAGAGACACTCTCAATCACAAACTACTCAGCCCCGTCCTTCGTATTTCTGAGCCTCAATACGAAGAGGATGACCAAGACGAAGAAGATACCAGTAAAGCCACACCAAGCTCTCGTTTTGTGCGTGTGTTTGGTGCCGCCATGTCTCCTAATGGGATGCAGGTTGCCATCTTATTTTCACAGTACATCAACAGGCTTGAATATTGCATTACTTCGACTGATTTCGCTTACATCCTCTTTTTCGACATTAGCGGCTTCTCTGAGTCTATTACCACTACTTCTCCGCTAGACCGACGAATGCAGACGCTCGATATTCCACCCACTGTAACCATGTGCAGCTTCATGTGGGATTATCTCTTAGCGGCTGCGTACTGCTTGCCCTCTACAACCCCAACCCCCGACCTTCAGCTCATCATCGACACTGTTCTAAAATATGATATGCACGCGTGGGAAGATGCTCCTGGCTCGCCTACTACAGAAGCATTTGCCAAGTTGATCTTATTCTTGTACCATTCCCTCAAGAAAAGCGGCATGGCTCAAAGCCCCCAATTTCTTCTTCTCCGAAGCCGCGCGGCATCTCTAACAGCGTACAATATGGTTTGTCATCTCCTCCGTCTACAAGATTGCCTAGTTACGTTTAAGCCTCCTTCACAAATCCAAAGCCATCCTTTCATCACTAACTCACTGGGCCACATCCACACTATTGCCACCAATATTGAGAAGACTCTGTCGCCTATAAATCCAATAGATGCATGGGTTCTACGCCGGCTAGAAACTTTTAAAGCTCATGATTTGGGCGCAGCTGATGAGACATGTCCCATTTGCTCAAAGTTGCTAAGCTTTGGAAGCTTCCTTCGAACAACCTGCCAACATGGCGATGATCCGCTTGAGTTGCCTACTACTTGGGAGCGATGCCAAATAACCTTCAATCCCATCCTATCATTCTATTCCTTAAAGTGCCACATATGTGACACTTTAGTTGCATCGCCTTCTCCTGATCAAGTTGAAACCCCCGCCAGCTACTTTTTACAGCATTACTGCACCCGCTACAGCCCAACTCTGGCCTCTTCTATTATATCGCCCTTTGGCTTGAAATGTCCTCATTGTGCAGCCCAGCTAAAATAATATATCTCTTCCAAGCCTCAAAAACTGTGCAGCACACGATCCTATTCCAAACTAGCCATTCCATTCAAGGTGTCCAGCTATCAGGTCTTAGGTGATTCAAAAAGGAGCAAGTGTCTCAGCGGCCTGGAAATTTTAGCCAAAAAGATCCAAGTTTCTACCAAATATCAGCATCTTTCATTCCAGTTAGTACCCATCTAGTTTTATAGAGATAAAGATACCAAAATACAAAGCTATACATTGAAGTAACTGCAGCAGTTTTCAAGCAGGTATAGATGGATAAAATCAACTCAGCCTGGGACAAACAAGCAATAGATTGGTTTCTAGGTTGTAAATAGTAAGACTGAACCTGGCAAATCACCAAGCAGGGAATGGGATTTCAACCAAGTGTCAATTATATACTTCTTGGAAGTACATAGAACCAGATAAAGGGAGAAATCAAGAAGAGAATGTTACCTTATCTGATATGAAGATCAAAGGTCATACACTATGATTACAATCCACATGCTGTCCATGTACTTCATGGTAGTCATGGGGCTTGTCTAGGTAGTTTTCCAATTAGGATTCAAAATGTTTGATTCCTGTACAACATGAACATCTGATAAGATTGTCTCCAAACATTCATTAATTGGGGTGTTTCTTGGGGGATTTTTTTCCTGAGAGGAAGTGATTGTAGATGTTGCAACATCTCCCCCTGGGGTATTAGGAAGCAGAGCTTTAGGAACTTTCTTGAGGTTATCTGGTATTTGAGCTTGGTACTGATCTATTTTGGTATTGGTGACAGGTAATCAGGAATCATGTTGGGTATGTTTTGCTTTACACCGGCAGGGTTGATCATGGTGCATGAGCTTCAATCCTGTGCAGGCAGCAGTTTCTTTGACAGGGTGGGTGTTGTTTGGGTTGACCTCCACGATAACGCCAGAACCCCTTAGTCCTGGTTCCAATATGTGTAGATTATGATTTACAACCCAGATCTCACCTTCCAGATGAAATCTTTCTTCTTGGGGGGGTATGGCTTCCCTTTCCATTCATTGCTTTTCTTGTCTTCTTAGTCTTTTCTGACTTGTTGTACTATATAATCATCATCTTTAGGTACCTTCTTAGGTAGGGGTAGACATGGCCCCAAGGTGGTACTTACAATGGTTGGTTTATGTCCATAGACAAGTTTGTACAGGCTTTTGCCCATATTACGGTTTACACCAGGGCACAGGCCATTAATGCTGTAGGGAGCATGTTGGCCCAGTGGCAAAAGTTGTTGGCAGACAGTTTACTTAATGCTTCTACCAGCGAACCATTTAGCCTTCCAACCCTGCCATTATCTTGGGGATGATAGGGGCCGCTGATAGTGTGTTTGAGGCCATCCTTAGCAAGATAGACATTGATGCTAATAACAGCAAGTTTCTTTCCTCCATCTGTGACCAGCTGGTCTGGATTTCCAAACCTGGCAACCATTTCCCTACCTATGAACCATCTTGTATTGTTTAATTTGTGTCCCTTAATAGCTTACACTGCAGGCCACATTGTTGCACAATCAATAGCTGTGATGAAGTCTTTTTTTGATTTTGTTGTCTCCTGGCATGGGTCCCACAATGTTCAATGCCTGTACCTTGAATGGTTGGATTATGGAGATAGGAATAACAGACTTGGGAGGTGCCTTGGAACAGGCATACTTCTCACAATATTTTCATCGATCAAGGACCTCTTCAATGCTGTTCAGCATATTTAACCACTGGTAGCAGGTTCTGAGGTACGCATGTAGGTTCTGGCTATAGGTATGTCTCAGGTCTCTATGATAAAAAACAATAGTGTCAATCTTTTGTGTTGGTGGGACATATGATACAGGGTTGCCACTTTGAATTATGTTATGTAGGGTGCCATACACGTCTTTGAACATATGTTTGTCCTTGAGGACTTTCTTTTGAACATCCATTGGGGTACAGGTTGTCAAGAATGGCATTTTGCTTCATCTAATAAAGCAAAACCAGAGCTGTAGTTCAAACCCCAGGCTGCTCACCTTCTTAATGGCTTAAAGAACCAGATGCATGCCTGCTCATATTTATTTGGGCTTGGATGTGAAGGCTATTTTAATAAGAGCCTGTGTCCTGTAGGAGTTTCGCTGAGACCAGCAAAGATCAAAACCAATGATGCAACACATGACCCCTACACATAGGCTGAAGTGGTAGGCTGCCCCATTGGGTCTTCAGTCAAATTCTCTGAAGATTCAGCCAACAGTAAGCATCTAAAACTGGGCTTGGTGCCAGCTATCAACACACAGCCCAATGATCAGCCTGGCCTTGGGAATAAGGCTTTTAAACTAAAAAACCTTATGCCCATTCTGTAAACCTGGCCAACAATTGTCTTTCTGTTGAATTGTAGACTTTTGGTAGCTAGTTCTCTAATTTCCTTATATCAATATAACTGTAGTCAGGATAATGAACACTGTATGTAGACAGAAGAATTAGTAAAAGGGTAAAAACTGTCTTTATTTTGTATTTGAATCAAGTATATATAACAAGGCACTTTTGGGGGTTTGTCAATAGAAAGTGCTAGAGGATTAGATAACATGTGGTTTATGGCTGGGAATTGTGTATTTATCAGCACCAAAAGAAGAAATAGCAACTATGGAGCCTTATGTAATTAAACAATCATTTGATTGGATTATTGATGCTTGTCAAATACAGAATCTTGGAATCACTCATAATTCTAAATCCCAGATTCTAAAATTAGTGTGTTAGGTATTTACACACTATCAGGGGCTATCAAAATTTTTTGGCTTTCAAGACAATCATTTCTTATTTTGAGCATAACAGTGCCCACTAGTAATTGATCAGGTGGTTGCTCAATCATGAATAGCCTAAGTAGATATCAATCTAGCCTGCAATATGTTGCTGTCAAATCCAATAATCCTGAGCCAATGATAACACTTCCCAAGCCTGATGCCACCTTGCTCCCCCAGATTACTGATGTTAGGCCACCCAATTCAAAAATTCCTGTTCAAAAGATGAGGTCTGGCAAGAGGGTATTTGTACCCTGTCAACTCAATGCCAGGCTGCATTGTCATCCTGATAATAAAGTTATGATGAAAATTTTGTTCAAAAAGATATTACCTCATCTGATTCTTTTTTCCATCATTTTCATAAAGGACCAAAATTTTCCCGTACACCTGATAATTCACCCAATTCTCTTTCTGCAGACCCCCAGCCCAAGTTATTTTGCCCTCCTGGCTCACTCTTTGGGATATTACACTTCATCAAGTATCTGCCAAATTCTGCCTACAAGGATTTCAATTTAGAAATTATACTCTTGGCAGATCTGCTAGCTCAAACCAGAAGACCAGAAAAAATGAACAGATAAGGAGTTTGATAAACCACTCAATCCATGCTATTTAGAGATAAGTATAATTATCTGACTGTCTACCTTGTACCAATGACTCTGCTGCTCACCCCTAGACTCAACTGCCTCTAAGTTTCTGTTGCTTCTAATGAAACTACTTCCACCCAGATTTTTTGATCATTGTTTATTGCTCTAGCAGTCTTGGTGGATTCTATGGCTATGTTCACTGGCACTGGTTCTTGCTGGGATACTTCCTCTCCTGTGTTATCAAGTTAGCCCCAATTCTGTGGTAGGCTTTGCCCTCTAGCCTGGCAGTCCAGTCCTGCACCTTCAGCTGCTGATCCCATAATAATACATGGATTCCTGATACAGCTGGAAAAACTTCTTTGAGGTTTCCTATTATTAAGATGGTAACTGTGGTGAAGTCAACTGCTGCATATGTGAATCTAACAGTATTTTTGGTTTAAACAATCTTAAGCTAATTTTTACTAGTAATTTAGGGGTTTGAAACCAAAATCTGAGATTAAAAATGCTGGGATTTGACTTTATTTAATACATCTGTTAGCTTGAAGACCAATTTAAGGGGCAATTTATACAGTAGTTTTCAAACCTGTTGAGATAAACAAAAAATCTCAGTCTAAAAGCAAATACAACTCAGTCTAAAAGCAAAATCAAGGTGGATCCAAATATATTGTAATTTAATATAAATTCTTCAATTTTTTATTTTGTTTTTAGACTGAGATTTTTTGTTTATCTCAACAGGTTTGAAAACTACTGTAAGTAAATTTACTAATGAAAATTAAAATTACTTGTTTTTGACACTCTAAAAATGAAAAGTGGCCATTTTGACACTTTTTAAGCCAAATACTAATTTTATTAATAAAACACATGTGCACTTGTATAAATTTTATTATTTACTATTAAATTTTTATTATTAGTGCCTATAGTTGTTGATTAAGCTCACAAGTACCACTATACTGGATTTAGTGGTCTACATATTAATCAACTAACCCATTTGTTTTACATTATGTTTATTCCAGGGTTTTAGATAAAGTGGTGCCACATAAATTAAGTCCAATTTATTAATAGATTTCATATGTAATTTATAAAAAACAGAAACTTGACTCCCCCTCCGTTTGACACTATTCACTTACCACATGATCAGTTTTGGATTTAACTAATCAAAGGCTCAGAATTTAGGCTAAATTAATAAGTGGCAAATTATGAGCGCCACTTGACACCCACCAACTTGACACTTTAACTGAGGAATAGTGCAGAGAGCTTCTTAACATTTTAACACACACAATGGTAAATAAAACACTTTCAGCTCCTTCATGCACACTATGATCACTAATAAACATATTCCAAATAATTTACTTTTATAAATTTATGTTTATTTTATTTTTCATATTTTTGGGCATATGAAACTGCCATGCTTTTGGGTTAACTTTCAACCCTGTTTTTAAATCAAGCAAGTTCTATATGTAAAAAATAGTAATTTTGATTTTTTG